>JANIJG010000990.1:0-19415 GCA_024611175.1 Megaceryle torquata | reverse complement strand
GGTCCTCTCCAGCCCTTCATCCAGGTCACTGATGAAGACGTTGAGTAAGACTGGACCCAGAACTGACCCCTGGGGAATGAGTATCTATACACATACCCAGCTCCAGATCCCTCCCTATACCCAGCTCCAGATCCATAGCTCTAGCTCTCCCCCCACCCCCCCAGCAGCACAGCCCCACGTCACCACCTCCCGCACACGCCGCTGCTGCTTTAGCCCCAGCACCACCAAGCTGACCAAGCACTGCAGTGTTTATTTTAAATACTGCTTTTTTAATCATCTACATCGTGGTAGTAGCTCCAAGGGATGACAGCGCCCAGAGGATTTTTTTTTTTCTTCTCTTCCTGTGTCTTTCCACATCCTTAATTCCTTATTGCTGCAGATTTCTCTGTCCCCTGGCTCCTGTTGGCCACGGGTAGATTTAATTCTATTTTTCTTAAATAGAAAACAGAATGCAATGGATCCCTGGACATTGCTGTAGTAATAAAAAATAGAAAGGGGGGGAACAACACAAACAACCAACCCAACAAACAACAAAGTTTTTATCCTTATTGCCAGTGTGTGCCAGTAACTGCTTTTCCCCTTACAAAAGCCCTGCTCCTCGTGCCAGTTAAGGCTAACGACTCCCTCTCTGCTGAGGGCTCATCCTGCACCAAAATAAAACATCAAAATTTTTCCTCAGGCTGAAAAAGGAGAATTAAAAAAAAAAAAAAAAATGGTTGCAAGAAAAGCCCAACAGTTTCCTACTTCAAAACCAGTTCACAGTTCTTTGAAAGGGTCGGAGCAGTACAGTAGAGCTACATTTACTGAAAACTAGTGCTGATAAAGTTGTTAAAAAAAATAAAATAAAATAAAATTCAACCCAAACGAACCCCATATTAAATTAAACCGGGAGAGCCGGTTGGCAGGTCAGGAGGAGGAGGAGGAAGAGGAGGAGAAGAGGAGGAGGGCATCCTGTGCCGTGCAGGGAGCCGGCAGAGTCCCCTCGCTCTACAGATAAGAATCAAAGGAAGAAAAAAAAAAAGAAAAAAAAGCTTTTTTTAAAAAAATATCCAGTTTTCCAGGCCGGGTGGTGAGGAGCCCCCCGCGCACGAAGGCACAGCAGCGCGAAGGCAACGTGAGCTGTTGAAGACTCAGCCAGCCCCTGCTAGAAGTTCACCCTGGGAGGGGGGTAGGAGCCGGCGTCTCGCTCGGGCTGAAACGAGATGGGGGATCAAGCCAAATATCAGCCACTCGTGCTGTGAACACGCCCCGCCATCTACAGTGACCCCATCACCACCAAGGACCCTACCTCCCCGTGGCCAGGCTTCTGGGCCAAGGGGGGCTTCTTGAGGACGCCTCGTCTTGGAGCCGGCGCCGGCTTCGCCTCCCCGTCCTCAGCCGCGTCGTAGTTGCCGGCCAGGGCGTAGTGCTGCTTCCTCAGCTCGCCCAGGCGCACCCGCTCGCCCTCCAGGCGCTTCTCCAGCTCCAGCACCTTCACCTGCACCCAAACAGCCACCTCAGTCGCTGCGCACCCCAGAGGTGGCATCCCCAGCACCGCCATCCCTAGCGCTGTGCTGGAGGGGCAGAAGAAGGGACCAACCCCCCACTCTGCCTTGCACGGGTCTGGATCAGGACCTCAGCCTGGTCCAGGGGTGACAGCACCAAAGCCACCCTCCTGGCCATACCTGTGTTTCCATCTCTTCCTTCTTCAGCTTGATGAGGGACATGCCTGAAAAGTCCATGGTGTCTGTGGAGAAAAGCGGGGGGTGCTCGCAGAGTGTACCCCTTCCAGAGGACCCTCACATACCAAAGTGAAGCCAGATGGGCACCTCAGGGTGTTCACCGGGTCAGAGAATTATTTGGTGGGGGATTTTTCTCCTTTTTCCTCCCCAGAAAATAACCCCTCACCTTTCTCCTCGATCTGCTCCTGTCCTGACTTGGTGGAAGCCACCACATTGGCTGCCATCTCATTGACGTTTCGCGAGCACTCCTGGAGCCGGAGGAGGTTCCTGCTGCTCTTCTCGGCTTTCACCTGCAAAGAACACAGGGCCAGCCTTGTGGGTCCCCACCACGGCACCTCCATGTGGGTGCTCGCCGGCTCGGGGGAGCCCCCGGGCAGCCCTGTTGTGTGTTAGAGCAGAGACACTCATCCCACCACGTCAGACCAGTCCTTGGGCGTGGAAACATGGAGATGGAAAGGACAGATGGCCACACATTTATTCTTGGTGATGCCATCACAGCCTGACAAGGTGACCCCTGTGAGGCCCTTCAGCCCCAGGACACCAAACCAGCTCTGCTCCCACCAAGTGCACATGGATAGGCAGCACTGGTGCAGAGCTCTCTATTTTTTAACCGTGCTTTTCATTTGAAAACCACCTGCTGCAAAAAGCAGAAGAGTTTCTCCTCCCCACAATCTGCTTCTCTTCCCATTGCTTTCACCCACACCAGCAGGGAAGGTGGTGAGAACCAAAACCCATCATTCCCAACGCCGGCTCCAGCAGGTGCTTATTTGGGGTTTCTCGTTAGTTATTAACATCATCTTTACATAATCAGTTTGACAAGAGAAAGACGGGAGGTTCTACACCTCTTCATTTCCAAGGCAAACCCTGCTTGGTGTGGGAGGCTTAATGCAGGGGAAGACACGTGGATTAAAATCTTAGCTTGAGAAGAGCTTCCCTTCTTCCCTGCTCCAGCAGGAGACCCCAGGACTGGCCGTGCAACACTGCCCGAAAGCACCCAGGGAACAACAAAAAAAATCACTTAAAACTTAACAAGCCACAAGCAGATGATCTTGCTGGGATACCCACCTTGGAGGCAGCCACGAGCTGGGCCGTGCTGGCAGCGATTTCGTGGGAGCAGACGATCAGTTCTTCGTATTTGCCCGTGTGCAGGACAACTCTGTCTGCTGCCTCCCTGCGGCACGGGTCAGAAGGGAGATCGCGTTAGAGACGCTCGCCACAGACTGCCAAGCAAGTGCAGATTATTTCCCTCCTGCTATACCCTTAGAAATCAGCATCGGATCTTCAGCCCAGCAGCTTTGGCTGTAATTACTTAAAGCTCTTTTACAAAGTAATTACTCAAAGCCCAGATCTGTGAGTTTTGGATGGGTAGGAAACAGCAAGGGAGGCGGGATCCTTTCTGTAATGAAGTGGATGAGATTTTTAAAAGCTTTGTCTAAAAAAGCCCCAATATTTCCTGCTCTGGAATGGGAATACCCTGCCCCAATCCCAATCACCCCATCCACACTCATCTGAGCAGGAACCAGGACATGGAACTGGCAGCCCCTGTTTTGGTGACCGTGTGGTTCGACCCAGGCTACAATGGCCTAGAAGGAATTATCGTACAACCATACAATGGTGGGGGTTGGGAGGGACCTCTGGAGATCATCGAGTCCAACCCCTCTGCCAGCCCAGGAACACCCAGGGCAGCCCACACAGGAACAGAGCCAGACAGGTTTTGAAAGTCTCCAGAGCAGGAGACTCCACAGCCTCTCTGGGCAGCCTGTTCCAGGCTCCGTCACCCTCACAGTGCAGAAGTTTCTCCTCCTGTTGAGGTGGAACCTTCTGTGCTCAAGTTTATACCCATTGTTCTTTGTCCTATTTCTGTCTGCAACAGAAAAGAGATTGGCCCCTTCCATTTGACACCCACCCTTCAGATATTTATAGACATTCATAAGGTCCCCTCTCAGTCTTCTCTCAAGACCAAACAGCCCAGTTCCCTCAGTCTTTCTTCACAGGGGAGATGCTCAATCATCTCTGTGCAGAGCCAGCAGTGGGACCGTTTGGGTTATCGGGCGGTGGAGAAGCATGGGCCAGCCCCAGGTGCAGCACACGGAGCCACGCCTGGAGAAGACCTTCCCACAGAGGCTGTGGGAGATGTCCCAAGGTACCTACACGAGCTGCGTGGCTCCCCAGCCCACCGCCTTGGAGGCAGAGATCAGCCCTTCGGTCCAGCGTGAGTTCTTGGCATAAAACTCCTGAGTTGTTGCTGCCCCCTGTTGTTATGAGAATATTATGGCCTGTATTAACTTGCTGGTAATGTACAATATATAAATCCATACAAAATAGCCATCTAAAACACCCACAGAAAATAGCCATATAACTATATAAATTCCTATATAAAGCCATAAACCCGAGGGATTAGCAGCATTTCTGTGCCCTTCCGGCTGCTCTTACTGGCCGGTTTAAATCCCTATCAAGAAAACCAGCTTTGGAGCCACAAGCCTACCAGTTTGGGTTTAAAACACCCAAGTTTGGGCCATCATCTTTAGGTGGACAAGGCTTTGCAAAGACCACAGCCATGTGTGTGGCGAGCAGGGGGTGAAGCAGCCCATCTCCAGAGAGCGAGGCTGCTAACACTGGAAAGCACAACTTTTAGCTGGTGTTTCTGGAAACTGTGGGAGATTTTCCCCTATTTTGTGTCAATAAGGTGAGCGTAGGGAGGGACTCACCCGGCCACTTTCTACTATCTCCTTCTGTAGGTTGGTAGATGTCAATACAAGAAGTCTAATAGCCTGGAATGAAGAAAACCAGGGTTTTTGGGGGGTTTGAGGGGGATTTTATAGAGAAAGGGATTGGTGCTGTCAATGGTGGGAAGTTACAGTCTCATGCAGTCTTTGATGCCCCAGAGTTTCTGCAGCATACTGACCTTCATCAGGTCTGTGCAGGAGTTCAGAATCCTGTAGGGAAACAAAGAGAAAAACAAAGAAAGAAAAAAGAAGAAGAAAAGTTCAGCATCCTCCGATGCCACGTGCAGGGGAACAGACTTTGGCCTCATAGAAAATGTTGGGGTTTTTTTCCAGCCTGCAAGTTACTTCTAAGCAGCCCACAAAGCAGCTCCCAATTGGCTTAGACATGCAGGATAAAAGGCCCCCTTTCTAAGAGAATTTTGAGCTCAGCATCAGGACGATGCAGCACCAGGTTGCAGGTGGGGTTTTGGAGCAGAGGACAGCCCAGCAGGATACGGGCAGGGGCCAGAAACCTGCCCACGCTCGTCACACGCCGCCCCTCGAAACTCACCGCTCGTTCACTTCGAGCTTAACACCAGAGCTCTTGTTTCTGGCCTGGCTCATCATCTCCTGGTGGGAAACACGAGGGGAAGGGTTGGACGTCACGTTGCTGCGAGGGCAAGCAGGGTGGAGTAGAGATGGATGCTTTGCAGCCCTCAAGGCACCAAAACGTCCCATCCTGGGGCTTCGTCTCACCTCTATCCGCCTGACGGCGTCCTCAATCGCCTCTGAAGTGGAGGCCATCTCCTTTTCAACCATGTCCCCCAGCTCTTCTTGCTTGATGTCTAAGCTCTTGGGTCTCAGATCCTGCCAGAGGAGGCAGCAGCAGCCAGGAGTTTTCAGGCAGAGGGAGAGAAGAGAGGTTGTTTGTAAGGAATAACACCAAACTGAGGTATTTGACCTCTTCCCACACCCCCTAATTACATTTATCTGCAGGAGCAAGTGTTCTGTAGACCGCAAGAGTGAAGGCACATGGGCCACCAATGTGCAGAAAACATGGCACAGGGACCTCGGAGGTAAGAAATACCCCAAATCCAGGTGACAAAACCTGATCACAGGAGCAGTTTTGTCAGGGCAGGGCTCCTGAGGGCTCTGGAGATCTGACAGCCTTTGAACGAGCACTGGTTTAAGGGGAAAGACTAACGGGGGCTTCACAAGAAGAAATCTCTGCAAGTCAGGAAGTTTTGTTCTGGAGGGGTTACTGGGCTGAAAAACTTCATCTGATCTGAGGGTCACTGTCTCCATGCACCACCAGGAAGGGTGAATGAAGATGGCTCAAGGAAAACACCAGAATCTGTGGGTAGCAGGGACAAGCCACCCCAAAGTGCTGACTCCAACACAGCATGTCCAATTTCAGCTCTGGGTAACTGGGGAAGCTGTGGTTTGACTTTCTATTTTCTAAAAAGAATAGTTGTCCGTGAGGACGCAGCCAGAAAGCTGCGAGCAAACATCCCACCTTGACTAACAGAGGCAGCATCCTTCTGCATTAACTCCTTGCTTTGATGTTTCCTTTAGGAAATACCAGTGCCGGTGACTAACCCACTCTGGGAAGGTGGGTGCACTGGGCTCCATCTCCTACCTGGGCCAGCTGCAGGACCCCCCGCAGCGCCTGCCGCACATCCCCCAGCTCAGCACGCCCCAGCGTCTGCTTGTCCTTCAGCTCGCCCAGGTAGCCCAGGCTCCTCTGCCCGCAGTCCCGACACGACTCCGTCAGCCCTGAGGAGAGGATGGGTCGGTGGCGAGACCCTCTCTGGGCAAGGGGGCACAGAATCCCAGAATGGTCATGGGTGGAAGGGACCTCTGGGGATCATCTCGTTCAACCCACCTGCCAAAGCAGGTTTGCCAACATCAGGTTGCCCAGGACCATGTCCAGGCAGGTTTTGAAAGTCTCCAAAGAAGGGTCCCTTCATCCCATCCCTGCCACCCTCCTCTTCCTCCTCCCCTCAGCCGCAGCAATGATGCTGAGCATCAGCTGCATCCAGCAAACCTCTTGCAGAAGAGTGTAAATTGGTGTCCAGAAGCAAAACAATGTTCCTGGCCCAGAAAGGGGCACTGGAAGCTGGGGGCATTATCAGCAAGAGAAGCACAGGGAGCTGGGGGGCCCATGCTGCCCCTGGTTCCCCATGGATCTGCCCCAGCTGTCAGAGGAGGAGGTTTGGGCATGGCCAGCCCCAAAACAAGCCCCAGAAGCAAAACACGCCCCCCAACTCCTGCTGCATCCATGCACAGCACTCACGGTCAGCATGGTCCGTGGGAGCCAGGTGGGAGGTGGCGCTGCCATTCACGATGGTGTCGGCCGTCAGGTGCGCGAAGAGAGCGAGAGCACCCACCAGCCCCGCGGCATCTGCCGGAGAGAGACTGAGGTCAGGCACTGCCAGCCTGGGGCACCACCTGCCATGTCCTGGAGGCTGCAACCCACCCTTCAAGACACTCAAGTACCACTACAAGAGCTTGGAGAGGTCAGAATTGACCCCACCGGCTTGCAGGTTGCTCCTTGAATGAGGGCATGGGAACCCACCAGCTGCACCCGCTGTGCCCCTCCACCACCAGGGCATTGCACGCTTGCTGACGGCCCCAAAGCAGCTGGGGGCTGCTGGATATATAAAAATAAAAGCAAGGTGCAAGCAATGCCACCGGTCCCCAGCCCCAGGTACCTGCCATGGAGGCCACGTACTGCGCGTGCCCATTCTCCAGGGCGTCTGTGGACTCCAGCGCTGCCTGCGCCCGGCTGAGCAAATAATCTGCAATTAATTTAGCTTTGTTAGCACGGTCAGGCTGCCTCACATCTGAACGAGCATGAGGGCTGACTCCACGAGGAGTGGAGAAACCAAGACAGATCGGGTCCTTGAGGTGCCAGCAAGGGAATAGCACTAAAATCTGAGCAGAACAGTGTTGAGATGGAAGTTTGACCCCAACCTCTTTGGGCATGATGTTGGGCAGGAAAAAACACCTGGGGGAAGTGGAGATGCAACATTACGTGTCTTGGGGGAAGAAGGGATGGAGGGTAGAGCAGTGGTCCAGCAGGACGTACCTGGGGAGCTGGTGCAGCGGATGTGCAATGGGTCATCCAGCTTTGCCACCGCGTCACGGAGGATGTCCTCGGCCTCCCGCACCGTCTCCTGCAGGATGCTGAACTGGTCATCCAGCAGCTTCTGCTGCAGGCTCTGCTCCTGATTGCTCTGTGAGGCGGGAGGAACAGGTGAGTGGCACAACGGGGACACAGGACCCCTCTCACCTTGGCCCCATCACCAGCATATCCCTCGAGAGCCCTTTTGCAGGATCTGACCCAAGCATCTCGTTATTGCTGCTGCAAGTCGCATCCCACCGGATACACAGGTGATGGCTTGGCTGAGCCCCCTGACAGCCCAGCACCCTCCAACCACATCTCATCCCAGTGTGTGGAGGGGCAGCAGGCTCTCTACAGCATTGTACCTTCTCCAGGAGCCTGCCCTGCAGTTCACGGATCTCCCTCGTAGCCTTGTCGGCCTCCTGGCTCAACTGCAGCTCCTTCTCCTCGACGAGGCCACGCGTGGAGAGCAGCTCACACTCCTTTTCACTCACTGACCGCCTCAGCACCTCCTTCTCAGCATGCAGGGCCTCCACCTGGGCGCTGAGCTCCGTGCCTGCCTGCCAGCAGGGCGAGGAGATCCCTGTCACCCACTCGTCACCACACCACAAGCCCAATGGTTACACAGTAGGCAGCTAAGGACATGCCCAGCTCAAGACACTGGCGGGGTGGACCCATATTCAGCCCTGTGACAGCTCCCAGGGCTGCTGATTGTGCCGCTTGCTCGGTAAAGGTGGCCACGGATTTGTGGTGGGGATTTGGGGCCAATCCTGCACCCACAGCCTCGTACCTGCTTGGCGTGGCTGAGCGAGAGCTGCGCCTGGTCCAGCTCATCCCGCCGAGCATCCAGCTCCTGCCGCAGCTGCTCCAGCTGCACGCTCTGGTCCTCCAGCTGCAACCACACGTCCATGCCGGAGGCTCAGCCGTGGCAAACATGGTCTGGCCCCAGCACACAGCCAGGTTGGTGGGAATGAGCCCAGCCGTGTTTTGATGGAGGAGTTTTCAGGGTTTTGGAGGGGGTGTCCTGAAAAGGCTCCTTTCCTCAGGGCACAAATTTTGGGAGCGGCCGCCAGAGAAGGAAAGTAGCCTAACCCACCAGGTAGTATCATGGCATCTTCTTGGGGGTGGGAATGGTAGATTTGGGCAAGAAGGAATGAAACATGCACTAAATAACACCCTCGGATCAGGCTCTGACACCAACACCCACCCCAACCCACATACCCAAACTGTGCACAGCCCCAGCAATTCCTGAGCTGGGAAGGGCTTGGTGCTGGGTGGTGAAGCCCCATGGCCAGGAAGGACCCAGGACAGCACTGGCTCACCTTCATCTCGGCCTCTCGCTTGACCTGCTCCACCTGGAAAGCCAGCTGCTCCTTGACACGTGCCACCTCCTCCTGGCTCTGCTGTGTGACCGTCAGCTGCTTGGCAGTGTCGGCGTTCTGCATGGAGACACGGGGGTTACCGGCCATTCGGAGGGGGACCCTCACCACCACCGTGCTCATTCTGCCTGAATTCTGGCTGGGGAAGGAGCTTGGAGATGCCTTTTTCACAGCATCCAGAACAGTGACCATCAGTGGACAAGAACTCAAGGGACGTCCCCAACCTGGTGCTCAGAGGTGCCTGGGTGCAGGATGAGGGAATGGATACAGGGTGGGGCTGGGCACGCACGAGCCACACCGGTGGTGGCAGAGGAACGAAGGCAGTGGTTGGTCCCTGCCTGGCACTGGCAGCAGCATTACCTTCCTCAGGAGCTCAGCGTGTGTGTTGATGAGCTCACTGTGTTTCTCCTTCAGCTTCGTGTAGCGGATCTCGGTGGCATTGGCTTTCTCTGGATGGGATGAGAAAGGATCAGCAACCGCAGCACGGGTCTCCCGCAGCCGACGGCTGCCGCTGTGGGGCACCTACTTTCCGCTTCGGCGCAGAGCCGCTGGGACCTGTCGCTGTCCTGCTTCACCCTCTGCAGCCTCTCCAGCTCATCCCGCAGCTGCTCGTTGTCCACCAGCGCCTTCTGCTTCTGCTTGCGCTGCTCCTCCACTTCGCCCTCCAGGCTGTTGACCTGCGCCTTGAGCTGCGTGATGTACCGCTGCGCCTGGCGACACCGACACGCGCTCGCCCGCTGCCCGGCACTGATACCGGCGACCACTCTGCCCTCCCCAACACCCCTGTTCGTGTGCCAGGCTGACATTTGGGCAAAGAAGCTGTGAGAAGCAGAGGAAAGCTCTTGCCTCGGCCCCTGCAGCTGCTCTGTCCCTGCTGCTAACAGCCAGTGGGGACAGCAGGGGACAGGTCTCGCATGTCTCCACTGCATCTCCACCCAGAGTCAGGTCCTGGCACTGGGAGAGGCCTCAAAACACAGCTCTGGGTGCCAGGACCCTGGCTCTTGGTGCATCCCGTTGCCATTTCCACGCTACAGCACCAAAACCCACCCCACTCTCCTGCTCTGCCTGCTCCCTGGCCAGGCTTTACCTCCAGTTTGATCTTCTCCATCTCCGCACGGAGCATGTCCACCTCCCTCTTCAGGCTCTCGATCTGCGCATCCCTGCGGAGAAAGGCGGGTTGGCCCCACGTAGCAGCAGCCAACCCCCCCCCGCCGTCACCAGACCCCCATACCTGTCATCCCGAATGCCGTTGGGTGGCCCAAAGGTTTGCTCAAATAAATCTGAGGTGACCTGAGGAAGACAGAGGGTGCTGAGCTGAGCCAGGCTGCAGGCGCCTGTCCCCTACCCCATCCCAGGGTCCCCAGCCCTGTGTTCCTACCTGCGGCTCTGTGGAAGCTGTGCTGATCTCAATGAGGTTCTCTGGCTCCTCGTCCTCAGGAGCTTCCTCGGGGATGACAACCACCGGCTTCACGTGCTCGGCCAGCGCAGATGCCCGCAAGAAGTTCGGGGGGCTCTGCAGGGACGAGAGGTTGTGGTGGCATCAGCTGGGGTTCTGGGGACTGCCACAGGCAGATCACCAAGGGGTGGGAGGCATCTGTGCTGCTGAGATGGGCCAGCTGGTCCCTCCACAGTGTCCCCAGAGCCATCTGCGGGTCATCCTCATGCACCCTGAACCCACAGGCTTTCCACAGCACCACAGAGGACCAAAATCCCACCGTACCTCTGGCAGCCGCGGGATCTGGATGAGCCGTTTGAAATACAGCATGTCGGATGCTTTCTTAAAGAAGTTTTTGAGGCTGGAGAGGGGAAGAAAGAAAAACCGCTCACAGGGAAGGTGAGGGTGCGGCTTGGCAGGAGGGAGGGGACCCTGCTGCCCCACCTTGTGCCCTGGTTACCTGCGAAACTGCTCGTGGAAACGGTCCCGGTGGCCCTGCAGCGTGTCAGCCGGCAGACCTGCGGTGACGAGGGGGGACAGTCCTGACTGACCCGGGCTGCAAATTTATTCACGCGCACCCGGATCCCTCTGGCTGTGGAAGTCTGAGGGGTGAAGGCGAGGTGGGAGTGGGATGTGAGGGGTCAGGGCAGGAGCAGGGTGTCTCCATCCCCAGTGTAGCTACCAGGGATGTGGCACGGGGACAGGTGGGGGTGGGAACCCCAAAATACCCGCGCGAGGCCCCCGGCCCCGCTCTGCCCGGCAATCCCACACAGGGGCTGGCAGGCCAAGGCACATCAGTTTGATTTCACCAAGGACAAGTCCTTCTAACTCCTTCATCTGGGATGTCTATGTGGGATGGAACAGGTCCTTAGAGCCCGGCTGGGATCTGGGGACATGGTGACAGATACCTCCATCCACACAAGCCAGACCCCTAAGAATCCAGCCAGAAACACAACCCGGGAAAAGACCAGCATGAGACACATCCCCAGAGACTCACAGGAATGCAGCTTGAACATCAACTTGACGGTGTAGTGGTAGAGGTGGCTGCAGTCCTGGATGACCTGGATGAGCGGGGCCAGGCGACACTGCACCGCCGACATCTGCGAGACCGCCATCGAGGTGTTGAGCTGCCTGAAAACTGAAGGGTCGAGCGTGGTGAGGCACCAGCACTGTGTTTGCAGAGCCATCCCACTCCAGGCTGCTCGGCTTGATCATTAACCGCCACAGATGTGGCTTTGCAGGGACACAAAGTAAATGCTGCTGTTGCCCCCTGTCCTGTCCTGCCCAGCTGGAAGCAACCCCCTCCATGCAAGAAAAACACCCAAAGGGACCGTGGTGGCAGAGGTAAGGGGCGCTCAGCTCTGCTCCCCAGACCCTGACCCCAAAAAGGAGGGATTTAAGCCCAGAGCAATGCAAAGGCAGGACAGGCCCCCCCCAGGAAAGGGGAGGGGGTTTTGCTCCATGTGCAGGGAGCTGGGAGAAGATCCCAGGGCAGGGAATGGACCCGCCAGCACCACAGCCTTGTGTGCCCCAGCTTGGAAACAGATCCCTTCCCTTGGCAGAAATCCAGCCAGCACATCCACTCTGGCTTCCTCCCCGCTCAGCTTTAAAGTATTTATGAATATAAATTCTCTGTACAACTGGGTCAGGAGGAGAAGCGGGGAGCCGGGAGCACGGTCTCCTGCTGTGCCCTGTTTTCTAAGGCAGCTCTGTGTTCCTGACTCACAACGGAGGAAGAAACCACCACGTTTTTAAGCCATCTAAAAATTCCTAGAGAAGGAGGTGAGAGAAGCAAACATGGGCAGGGGCCTCCAGCCCTCCCTGGAGGTATTTCAATGAGGGGACAGAAGTAGTTAGAAAAAGATACAGCTCCATCCTCAGCTTCAAGGGGATAGAAAGGATTTGGGTAATGCATATGATTAACATGGTTGTACCAGAATGAAATAAAAACTTATTTCAGAACAGCAACCGCTCTGAAAACAAGACTGCATTGCTCAGGTGGGCTAAAACCAGCCACATTCCTTAAATATTTTCCTACAGCCACCTCTACAGAGCATCAACAAGGGAATCCAGCTGTGAAACGACCTCAGAAACCTCATCGACCTCAGAAACCTCATTGGAGGAGGAGGAGGAAGGACCTGAGCCTCCCAAGCAGGAAATCCATTCCCGACCAAAGAGTGAAACTATTGCTCAAGAGCCCCAGGGTGAGCGGGAGGGACCTGCCACCTCCTCACCTGACTCCGACAGCTTCAGCTCCCAGTCCAGGTAGTCAAACAGCTCCACAGTCAGCTGGAAGCTGCCAAAAAAACCAACCAAAACTCATCACCCAGTGGCAGAAACACCCTTCCTCCTACCGCTCATGTTTGCTGCAGGTCTCTGCGCCACCAAGGGCTCAGATGGAGAAGAATTTGGTGGTTTTGCCCTCTGCATTTCTGCTCCTCCCCACTCTGAGGGTGCAGGAGGAATCGGGCACCATCCCACCGGTGTATAAACCACCGACAGCTGCCCTGAGCAGGAGCTGCTCTGTTGGCAGGATGCTGCCAGCCGGGTGGCACAGAGCCGGTGACCGTGCTCCTGCCAGGTCACTCACATGTTGTTCACATCCGTCCCCGCGGTCTTTTCCAGCACCTCATCTGACACTTCAAGTCCCGGTGGGAACTCGGGATGCTTTGTAGAAGGGAAAAAACCAAAAAACAAAAAACCAACAGAAACCATAAAATATTAGTTGCTGTCAATATTGTTGCTGGTCCCACACATTCCCCGGTGAAGTCCCGTCCACCCAGCATGGCAGGGTGTGGAGGTAGCAGAGGGTCTCACCTTGGTATGGAAGGAGATCTTGGTGAGGAGGAGCCGTGTGTAGATGTTCACCAGCTGCCCATACCTGTCGTGCAAATGGCCCTGCCGGAGGCATGAGGGGAGATGTGGTGAATCTGGAGCGATGCGACCGGACCCAGCAAAGCTGGAGAACCTGTGCCAGCCCTATGGCTCTTACCCTCCTGCCCTTCACCACACATGGAAACATCACCCAGCAGGGTGAGAGATGATGGGTTATTTTGGTGGTGCTTTGCCCTTCCTGTGCCCATGAGGCTTTTCAGCACCCACCTCCAAACCCCCCAGAAGGCAGAAACCTCTGCTTTGCTCCACTCACCCACAGGTCCCCTGTCTCTCGGATGTTGCTGCGGTACCTCTGACAGTCCTGGAGCACCTGGGCACAAAAACAGGACAGATGCAGCATTGTGGGGCTGGTACGGAGCTTGCCCTGAAGCTGGGGAAGAGGATGGATCCAGCATCTTATGCTACTCCAGCTTTGGGAGAAGCTCAAGCCCTTCAAGGCAAACACAGGTAGGGACTTTGCATGGGAACATTTCTAAGATGCAAGATAACAGAGAACTTCACAGTCCCACAACCTGGGAAAGGTGGCCAGGGCAGGAAACCCACCCTCTGCACAGAAGGATGTTGACAAGAGCCCAAAATTTCCCCCTGCCAGCAACGTGGGAGAGGCAATTCAGAGGGGACACTCACATTGGGGTGGCCATCACGTAGGACCTTGTGAAGGACGTGGCAGAACTTCCAGCTGAGGATGGCGCTGCTGGGCAGGGGCAGCCCGATGGCGTAGGACCAGAAGGTGAACGCTCCCTTCTCATGGTGCGTCCCCAAGATGATCCCTTCCCCATGGTCAAGGCCAACCAGACACACACGGGAGTAGGGGACGAGCTGGGCTGGGGACTACTCCTGGTCAACTTTCATTAAAAAGGGGACACACACACACACACACCAAGGCACAGAGATCACCCAGCGGCACCCACAGATAAAACCCCCACCTATTTTTTTTCCCCTGTGCAGGGCACGCCGGGGCCCTTTGCGCTTTATTGCCAAAGAACCACAATTTTATCCCGTTGCTTGTTCACGCTTTCACCGATGGACCAGCTTACACAATGCCACCCCCAACCAAGCTCCGCGTGGGTCACCTGTCTCCCAGACCTCCCCATGGGGTGAACCCCTCCTGCACTGGCACTGGATCTGCTCTGTGCCGTCCAGGTGAGCGAGGGAAAGGATACGGCGGGCGTGCTTCTCCTTCACCGGCGCTTCTTGCGTATTTATGGCTTTGCTGATGCTGATGGCCTGCAAGAGGAGGAGAGGGCAGTCGTCAGAACCAGCGTGACCCTCACAGCTACCCCCCTCCCCTGCTGAAATGAAGTGCTGGTGCTTTTGGGGAACACCCTGAATTTTATAACGCGTGTGTCACCTCAAAGCCATTAGTGACACATCAAGACAACCTCTTTTTATCCACAGAGTGGCCCATTAAACTCCCTTGTCACCAGCAGCATCAGTGGGAGCCAGACCACTACCAACCATGTCACTGATGCTCCTGCTCGACTTGTCCCAGAGAACAAATTTCTGTGTTTTTTTGCAGCCTGAACTCAGTGCCGTGCTCAGGAAGCATTAAAGCACAGCAGCAAGATGCCAAATTCCAGGGTTGTTTGTCTAATCACAAGGAGCCTTTGAACCGGGGGGTGGTGGGGTGGTGGTTTTTTTTTTGATGACGCTGCTGTGTGGAAACACAGCCCCCGAGCAAGGAGGGAGTGGTGGCCACAGTGCTGATTTTGAAGGAGCGAAAATGCAGAGCAGCGTGATTATCAGACAAGGATTATCTATTTTTTGATGTGTTTGATCACAGCACACTTTAAATTAAGGATTTATTTTAAAAGACGACTCCAAACAGGGGTCAGTTGTGTCTCCCCTGTGATGATGGGCTGCAAAACCAAGTTGCTGTGATCAGTGAGGATCTTCCTCATCCCCAGCTCCCTGCAGACTCAAATGAGTTGCTTTACCCTCTTATGCCCTTGTCCATGAGTCCTTGGTCACCTGCAGAGGAAAAGGTCCCAGCTGGGAAGGCAGGAAGTGGCCCCACCACTGGTACTTGTGCCGGAAGAGAAACCCAGTCCCTCCCTGCAGCCCTATAAGCTGTAAAACCCTATAAAAATCTTATCTCCCCTCCTGGGGAAACCACCTGCTTTGACACAGCTGCTTGAACCGGGGACGCCTCCGAATCAAGACACCTTCCTGTGGCAGGAGGAACCCGACACTGAGGTCTCAAGTGCTCCTCAGTTACGCAGGAAGAACCTGATGCCGTGTCAAAGCAGCAATGTGTCCATGCTCCAAATCCATTTCAAATGAGCGCAGACCGGCTGCGCCCATGAGCCAGATGTAACACTGACAAGAACATTGTGAATGCATCCCAAAAAGTGAGCCTGACCCGAAACGCTGAGCCCAGTGGCTGGGAAAAGGGGCTGGTTTTGCCTTTCCCGCAGCGGGGAAGCCCCGGTGTTACCCCACCATGTGGGGCCGTAACACAGCAGAGGAGTTAAGCCGGTGACTTGCTGTAATCCTCTTACACTGGAAGGTTAACAAGCCTGGAGTGCCCAGGAACTTGCAGTGCTGCCGCCTCTCCCAAAGCACCCAGCACCTCCACAGCCACCCAAAAGCCTGGAGTCAGCCCTGGGGCACAGGAGCTCAGGCACGTGGCACTGCCCAGCAGAATGGAGATAGGGTTGGGACCCAGCTGTCCTGTCCCAAACCCAGGCTGTAATTCCCCCTGGTGTTAGTGGTTTTATTGTTTTTATTGCCCATAATCTCATTTCCAGCCCAACCAGACAAAATTTGGCCCGGGAGGTGCCGGAGAGGCTGGTTTCATCCTTGGTGATTCAGCACAGAGGTTTCAACTGAGCCATTTCACATCCAGCACGGAGGAGAGGACTCGTGCAGGGGCAGCCCCCAGCCCACCCACAGCACTGTCAGGATGGAGACACCACGGTCAGCATGGTCCCAAATTAATCATGGTGGTACCAAACCAATGCAATCCCTCAGGGCTGCTGGCTCAGGTGTCCTTTCACTGACTCCAAACTCCAGGCTGGCCAGGAGGTCCACTAAAAGTGGTTGGTGGGACCAGGGATGGGCACAGGGTGATGCTGCAGCCTGGACACGAGTGCCTTCAGGATGTCTCTGCTGGCTGCCCGGCAAAGCTGGGCTGTGGAGGACAGCTCCAAAACGAGGAGATTCATCCTTGACGGGGCCTCATGGGACATGATCGGCATGGCCAGAGATGGGCAGGTCCCAGTTGTCACTGCAGGTGCACAGCAAGCCTGAGGACAGCTCCCCACTACTGCCAGGAAGCGATGCAGCTCCAGCCCTGTCAGCACCGGGGTCCGACCCCAAAACCTGCCCAGCCGCAGGCCATGGGAGCCCACATGGGTGCAGCTCAAACGCCTTACTCACAGCCCTCACGTACCAAGCCGGTGACTAAAGCCAGGATCAAAGCACCCAAATGAAGGAGCACAGTTTACATCCACCCCTTCTTTCCAGGCTGCTTTTAATTACGGTGTGATCCTCCCCGCCCACAGCTCCCCAAAGCCCCAGCATCCCATGGGGCCACAATCCCCACCTGGCAGGTGGATGCCAGGTCCTGGCGTGATGCTGCTGTCAGGAGTAATTTTTTGGCAGCAGGACGTCAGATTGGAAACCTCCCTGGCTGGGTGGTGCGAGGGCTGCCGGATCAGCTGAACTGGAAACAGCTGCTCTGGAGTTCCCTTCCTAACTCTTCTTCCCAAATTACATCAAAAAAGCATCACTCGGCAGTCACGCACACACCCTATGCCTGGTGGCTCCAGGGCTCTTTGAAATTTTAACCTTCTTGTTTAAGAAAAGTAAATATTGCTGAATTTTAACCTTCTTGTTTAAGAAAAGTAAATATTGTCTGCAGAAAAGGGCAAATTTTGCCTCCTGTCAGGCTGCAGAGCAAGCACTCGCTGCGGGACAACAGCTTCCCACCTCCCACATGTTGCTGCTGCGATGGAAAATGTCTGCAACCCCCTGACACGAGACCTCGAAAAACATTTTCAGGGAAAGCAAGTGACCTTCACGTCACCTGTGAGCACCTGGGATCCCACCAGGGCCAGCAACCCCTGCCTGCACCCACAGGCATCGCCCCGGCCTTCGTAGGTGGAAAGAAGATGGGGAGCTCGGTTTTGGCAGCATCGTTCTCCAGGGTGGTGTGAAATCCCTGGCCAGCAAAGGCACGTGGAGGGGATGTGGCACCAACTTCCCCATGACACAAAGGTGACCAGCGGCCGTCGCCGCAATTGCTATAATTAGATGTAAAAGGCAGATCAATACCCAAGTACTGACATTAGAACAGTTTTGCTCTCACATCTGAAGCACTGCTATGGGAAACCACAGTGGGGTAAAGCTCCTTTAGGACAGTTTTTCCCTCTAAGCCACTGGAATAAAAGGTCAGTTCTGGGTGATGAACGTAGTGACCGCCAGCCAGCGAGCCTGGGATTTAGCTCCAACAGAGACCAACCACCCACTTGCCCTGTACGGGGCTCTGCCCACAGCATCCTTGCGACTCAAATGAAGTTGCACCCACGTGGGGCACAAATCCCACCAAAAAGCCCAAAAGGCTGTGGATGGGTGGGAGGGAGGAGGGACGAGCTCCTGCCCAGCTGGCACGGGCTGCCCTTCGGCACACAAGGCAGCGCTGCCGCTGCGATTATTTATCAGCGGTGGCCAGCGGGACGATTGAAGGAGACGCACGTCCAGAAGGAACTGGAATTGCCGGTTTTCTCGTGTTGCTCCCCAAACCCAACGAGTTCTGTTTCCTATCTGCCACAGCCGACCAGCACCGTGACCCCCCAAGGCCTGAAATCACCGCCTGCCTTCACTGGCACTACCTGGGGCCAAACCAGGGCCTGAGGAAGGGCCAGCAAAGCAAAGGGGCAACGGAGCAAAATACCTGCAATGAATTAGCAGCCTGAAAAACCAGAGTGGTCAGAGGATGTGTGCTGGAAGGGCACGAATATTTTTGCTGGGGCAGCCAGCAAGCCTGTCCGTTTGTCCCTCCTTAATCAATTCCCCATAAGCCAACCCTGACAGTGCCCAAGCATCACACACCCCACAGGGCTGCGGGAAGGGCCACGGACACCCCGTCCAAGCTGGACACCACGAGGCACAAACATCTGTGGGTTTTATTTACCCTCTGCCACCCTCTCCAGGGCCGGGCACTGTGACCCCCATGGGGAGATCCATCGTGTGACCCAGAGCCGTGGGGGGTGGCCCATCCCTTTGGGCTATGGCCCAAACCGTGGCTCCCGGTTTCGATGGGGCAGCCCGTGCCGCCACGGGGCCGGGGGACATCGCAGGGATGCAGAGATGTTCGTTGCCGGTGCGGTGGGCACCGGTGGGCAGTCCCGGGCTCTTGCTTGCGGTCGTCCCTGGACTCGGCCGCGCTCCCGCCAGCGTGTCCTGGGCCATAAAACTTTCCTTGTTTGCTCACGGCCGTGTTTACCTGCCGATAAGGCCCGGGGGGTGCGGGGGAGGACACGCACACCGCCGGCCCGGGGCTCTGCTTCCCGCCGGGGCGGCGGCGCACGGCGGGGACCCTGCCCCGGTACCCGGCCCCGGTGCCCAGCCCGGGGACGGCGGAACGGGCCGATACCCACGCGGGACCGTCCCGGGGCCGCGACAGGAGGAAGCGGTGGTGCAGGTGGGGGCGGGGGAGCGTGCGCCGCGCCGGTAGAGAGACGGACGGACGGACAGACAGACGGACGGACGGACGGCGGCGACGCCACCCCACCGGGGGGTCTCCGGAGCTCGGCAGAGACCCGCCTTTCCCCATCCCCCGAGAAAGCTCCGCATTCAGCGAGCCCCGAAGCGCTGCCCCGCAGAGCGGAGCGGGCCGGTCCCCCAGACGCCGATACCGCGTAACCGGAGCCGGTACCGCGTAACCGCAGCCGGTACCGGGGCACCGCCACCCCTCGCCCCTTCACCCCCCCATCCTTTCCGCCGCCCTCACCTGGCTCTTGTCGAACTGCTCCCGCTCCGCTTCCAAGCTGTGTCCGCCGCGGCGGTTCAGCACTCGCGCCGGGACGCTCTTGATGCTGTTCATGGCGGGCCGGGCACCGGGCTCCGCGGACCGGGGCAGGCAGCGACCGGCGCCGCCCGCGCCCCGCGGCCCCCGCCCCTGGTTCCTGCCCTGGTACCAGAAAGGTA
>JANIJG010000986.1:0-13159 GCA_024611175.1 Megaceryle torquata | reverse complement strand
GGGAGTCTTGATATTTTTTTGTGGATATGGTGGAGGGGGGGGGGGGTGGAGGGGGGGGGGGGGGGGGGGGGGGGGGGGGGCTTTCAGTCCTAATCACAGCTCAGGACAAAAGTGAGTGCCAGCAGGATTCCCAGCTGCAGAAGGCAATCTGTTCAAGAGGGATGAGGAAAGCCTCAATATATAAGCAGAGGTTTTGTTAGTTTGAATCTGAACTTCAGTAGGCAACTAGAAGAGTTCCTTGAATCCTGAAATAGAAACAAGTTACTTAAGTTACTTGTATTGCAAGTTACTTTTACTGCGTGCCCTGGACTTTGAAAAGATAGGTCTGTCCAGTCTTTACAAAATTAAATGCTAATTTATTTAACCCAGGACAGTCACCTTTGTTACCTGATAGCTTTTAAGGCATTGTCATCACTTGGGTTAAGTGACATGAATGAAAATATGCTTCTTTCCTCCACCTCCAAATATGTCAGTAGTGCTCATAAATAGTTGAATATGTTACGTTTAAAGTAACATAAGTTCTGAATATTCTCATGTGCCCTCTCCTGACTTGGATTTGAATGTGACTTTAAAGTAATGCAGGGCATTAAAATAAGACATTAATGTCTTTTGAAATGTAGAATTAGAGGGTTTGAGCATCAAATATACTTTTATGAGTCTCATGATACAAAGTAATTAAAGTGGTTGTGTGTGAAGTAGGTTTATTTTCTCATATTTTGTTAGCAATAGGAGATATATAAGTAAACTGTGGTGGAGCTTCAAAACTATTTTTAATAAACCAATCTCTCTGATGAATCGGGACCAGAGAGCATCAGTATACGTGACAGAAAAAGCGGAAGTTGATTTCTGTGACAAGAAGTTAATGAGATTTCATGCAACGTCTGTCTTCAGTGGACCCTTAGATTACTGCTACCCAATATAAATACAGCCTTCCTACCAGATGAACGTAGATGACCTCTTGGTTTTGGTCCAGTCTGATGCTCTCTGCTTTTGCTTCTCGCTGCTGCAAGCCCTTCTCGTGTTATTTCACGTGCCTGAATTCTGGAACACGGTAGCAGCAAGGTGACTGGAAGAACTAATGCTGTTACTTCAGGGACCTTTTTTTTTTAACTCCTGTTGGAACAGCTGAGATTCAAAACAGCTATTGCATGCATCAGGGAGGAAGCCAACAGGGAATGAAGTAAGAATCAAAATCTTTGTTGCCTCTAAAATTTGGGACTATATGTCATGGGGATTTAAGCTTGTTAAGCCTGGAAATTCCCACTTCCCTGTAGGCAGGAAAAAAACGCCAAAAAAAACAACAAACCAGCAAATGAAACCTCTATAAAAGGCCAGCAGAAGTAAAAGGAAAAACCACAAGCCTTTCCATAAAATATGTCCAGGCAAGGCAGAGTTGGTTTTATGTAAGACCATTTAAAAAGATGAGTTCTTCTAGTATTTGAATTTCTCCTTTTATTTAGATATGTTTAGCAATTCGGATAATGAAGATTTATTGATGGCCTTTTGTGCCTTGTTGGAGACAGTCTTGCTAGAGAATCATATCTGTGTGGCTTTCTATTTTAATTTCCACCTTTATTACTTTGGACATCTGCATGGAAATGTGATCCACTTTCCTTGAAAGTCCAGCTGCTGTTGTTTCTCACTGTTTTTACTGGACTAAAGATTCTTTTGTCTGCAGCATCACACCCACTTTCACAGCAACTAATTCTGCTTGTCCCAGAAGCAGCTTTTTGGCAGGATGTAAAAGGAATAAGACGAAGAGCAGGTCTTAAGGTACAAGGACCTTATTCTCACAAATCAGCTCCTTGTAATGTGAAGATGAGAGGACAGAAGTGTTGCAGTATTAAAAGATGGAGCAAAATTGTTCACACTACCTACCTTCAGGTGCATTACCATTTTCCTTCCTTTGAGGTGCTCCAAAGTCTTTCAGTCCAGTTATTGTTCTGTTGTAGTAATTGGGCTGTAGAACTTATGGCTTATGGAGATGCTTCTTGTGTCTGGAGGAGAGCCGCTTCCAAGTGATTCACCTAAGACATTACAGTCAGTATGTTGAGAATCTGTGCATGTCCAAAATACTTTCCAGCAAGCCCGGAGATCATTCAGCTGTCTTAAGGGGAAAAGTTCAATATGAGTGAATTAATGAGAGAAGAGCCCTCCCTGTCTTGACTGCAGCTCCTTGGGAGACGTCTAATACTACTTCTCCCTTGTGTAGGGTCAGATGTAACACTTTTTATCTGAAGTAAGCCTAAAAGAAATAGGAGGAAGGTATGGGAAATCCTGGGGCTGGATAGGAAGAGAGGTAGGAAGTGTTAATGAATGCAGCCATGCTGATGTCTTTCTTGGAGAAAGAGAAACCGGCTAGCTGCCCTTGCTTTACATTTGCTTAAAGATGTAGCTGTCCCACCGTGAATATAAGTTTCAGTCCCCAGTTGTGTGACCTGTAGGTGCCTGATCTTGCTGTCATCTTTTGTATTATCTATCTTCAAGCTAGTCTCTAATGCCCATTCCCATAGCATCTGAGTGCCTCTAGATGAAAGCTGTAAAAGTGCACTGGTGAGCCTGTGCATGACATGAAATTGTGTAACAGGGAAAGGATTAGGATAAGGGTAATACTTTGAGGGGGCAGGTGCTGTGCCTGTGAGAAATCTGCGTGCCTGACTCTGTGGAGACTTCAGCCTCCTGGCGCTACTAGTTCAGTGCTTTTCATCAGCAAGGAAGCTGTTCGTAAAGAAGACAACATCTCTCAGAGGACCCCACTGGCTGCGTTCAGAAATAATCTTTCCTCTAACAAACACTGGGGCTCTTGGAGTCTATGCAGTGTATGTTATCTGCAGATTTGTTCTCCATCCCTCAAGCTGTATCACTTGCTGTCCTCCCTGCTTCCAAGCAGAGGGAGCTCAGAGGGTGTGTGGAGATGAGAGGTAGCTGAGGTCAGGAATGGTGTCATCCTTCTGTTCCCCACCCCAGCTGCTAATGTATGCTTCTGGAGAGCCACATGAACTGAGTAATTACTGAATTATGGCTAGATCAGAAGGGGTGACCTCAAAGACAGAAAGAGACTCTCCATCTCCATTTGTCAGTCCTCTCGGGGTCAGAAGGACCTTTTTGCTCCAGGATCTGTGGGAGAGGGGAAAGGGATATGCAAGGTAAGCCTTACACTAAGGCATATCAGGAAAAAAAATGTTTGCTTTTGCCATTACAGTGTTCACATGCAGTAAGAGTCAGCATTGCTTGAGTGTGTGCTGTGACAGCAGCACTGGTAGGAGCAATGGCACTAACCCTGAGGGCTACTCAGGGGGCTTTCTTTAGCTGAGAATCTCCCATCCATCCATCACAGAGGAGGATGCCAAGACTTGAGGCCATTTTCCTGCCTGTCTCTGCCTTGTTTGTGCCTCCATCCTTAGAAGCACTTTGATTAGGAGGTGATGGGAGAGTGTCTGGGAGGAAACAAGTGGGATTTGGAAGGTTTCTGTTGTAGTAGTATGGTAGTGTCTGTACAATTATGGCTAAGGTGATTCTT
Organism: Megaceryle torquata; assembly: GCA_024611175.1. Classification (NCBI taxonomy): domain Eukaryota; kingdom Metazoa; phylum Chordata; class Aves; order Coraciiformes; family Cerylidae; genus Megaceryle; species Megaceryle torquata. The sequence continues at coordinate 9,639 of JANIJG010000986.1, read as the reverse complement.
TTGTACTAAAAGCAGAGACTTCAATCTTTCTAATGACTGTGGTGTAGTGCATCTGCTCAACTTATTCTTCCACGATGGAATGTATTTGCTGGAAATTTACATGCGAACCTGTTTGGTTTGTTGCACTGATTTTAAAATTGATCCTTTAAGGGTTTCTTTTGGTAAGTAACTATTTTTTGCTTTAAATCCCTGTTTTTTTTTCTTTTTTGAATTGAAGGGTGATTTGCCTGTAAGTTGCTTTAAAAGCGTATAGATACTACTGGTGATTTTACCCTGAACTAGAAGTGCTTGGATGGTGTTAGATTCCTGCACTGATCATGTGCTTGCAGGATCGGAGACCTAGGAGTATGATGGTGTTACTTTCTTCATTACTCCTAATGATGTTTTACTTATTTATTTTTTTTTTTTAGTGTAACTGATGGTGATCAAGTAGTTGTAACTGAATGGCCAAGTCAGAAGGCTGAAATTCTTTCTTCTGGCAAGAAAGTGAAATGTTCAGTGGCAAAGAAAAACTCAGTGATGTGAACAAGGTGTACTAATGACAGTGGTTTTTCATCTGGAGTCTGCAGACAGCCAAAAATTAGTTTCTGAGATAATTGAATTCTCCATTAACCTCAGTGGGGTTGTACGTTAAGGCCTGATACATCACTTCAAAAGCTGCAAAGGATATGGTGTCTCTGTTCCTGTGATATTTAACTAATACAGTTTTGGTAACATTGTTTTCATTCCATGCTTTTAATGACCCTGTGTACTGCCAGGGATGCCTATTGTAATGCAGCAGCTGATGACAGTTGTGGCATTTGCCTGTATTTATAGCATGAAGTTTTTTAAATTTCATTTCATCCTTTAAAATAAGCTGTATATTTTGGGGGGTTTTAAATATTTTAAAAATCAACCTCTCTTGCTGTTGCCTTGTAACACGTGTAAGTAGTCATTAGTGGAGATGGGAAATGCTGCTGTGCAGCAAACTGAGGATCCAGGTACCTAAGTATGTAAATTCACTTAGTTTTGGTTCTTTGAGAAAGGTTTGACTGCTGAATGGTAGTCATCCTTGTATTTTTATGGTGCTTTTTTAAGCATTTCACAAAACCTTTTCTATTTATGCTGCAACTTCATATTGGACATAAAGTAAAAAATACTTCAACATACCAAGTGTATATGTATCAGCCATGTTCTCATGTATTTGTATATACTAGAGGGTTTTTTACCTTAAGGTAAGTTAGGGTAAAGCACTCTAAGCACTCCTGCCGTATAGATCTACATAAAGGATTGACCTCAATTGACATTTCACTTCAAAATAAGAAAACAGATAATGGAAAATCAAATTATAAAAACCTTATCGAGTTCCCACATCCCACTACAGCTTTTATCACAGTCCTGGATCCCCAGAGGGAGCACTGCTCTAACTGAGCTCTTAGCATGCTGTGGCAGTCAACAAGATTAAGGCTGTTTGTGACTAGAGCAACCTCACGGTTTGTCACGGTGAATGTGCTGTCGGAGCCTCTTCTTCAGGCGAAGGAAGCAATGACCTCCACCTCCTGCAAGGAAGCACTGTGCCTTAAACGCTACATGCAAATGGGCAGCAAGGGCTGAGGAGAGCAGGGGCGAAGGTACTGCGAGAGCACGCGATAGATAAGGCAGCGCCTGTGTGCTCCAGCTGCTGTTCCCAGGTAGCACATCGGAACAAGCTCATCGGAAGAAGGCGCAGATCACAGCAGGCTTGCCGTCGAAAGGAGCCGTTGCCTACTGAGTCCAAAGAGGAGTGGGAGAGTCCTTCCTGGGCGCTTCTGCTGCACGATTCCCTGGCCAGTACCTGGGGAGTCCCCAGCATGCTTGAAAGACAAATGGTAGGAGCACATGTAATTGTTGTCTGTTCTGGTTGTTTTCCCCAGACTATTGCCATCGTTGCAGTCTTACCTGGATGGAATTTCATCCAGTCTCCGTATTATTTTTGACAGATACATGATTTTTGCATGGTATAAGATACGGTGGTTTGTGTTTATTTTTCATAAAGAGCAAGTCACCTGTGGGGGAGCCATCAGTGAAGTTGTCAACTGGTTGTGCTAACACCACCATCCTTCTAAGCAGTTAATTTCTTTTTGGGATGAGCTGTAAGCAGGGGCCTTCTCTCAGAGTAGGGCTTGCTGAGAGATTCTGGGGAACAAAGCTTGGGAAACAGGGCAGTTACTGAAACTGTCATATCTGCTCAGTAAAGTTGCTGGCAAAGTAGGTTTAAAATGATGCTTGAGCTTTCTCTGCCCAGCTCTTAGAGCTTCTCAGGCTGCCAGCCTCCTGTGTTTTCAAGTGAAACGCTCTGAGTGGCAGATGGAGGAAACTGTAATGTCATATAGAACTTCCTTTGCTGGCATGCAGGCTTAAGTGAAGGAGATGATGATTTGACAGGCGCTGCAGCCTTGCTCTCAAGCTGCCCCCTCCACCAGTCTCCTTGCTCCCTCACTCTCAATAATTAAAACCAAAACCGGATGAATAATCTTTGAAAAGCTGAATCATTTCTTCAGTACAGTACAATTGGACATGCTTAACTCCCAAATTTGAGGAGGGACTGAGAAGGGCTGGGAGTACTGGTTCTAATTGCCCAAGCAGCGCTGGACTCCCAGAGCGCTCCGGGGAGTGCGGTGCTGATCCCGCCGGGCACAGCCGGGCGTGCGGCAGCAGGGAGAAGCCACGCACTCCGGTGCCCTGCGCCGAGCACCGCACACCGAGTTGGCCGCAGCCTCCATGTTGTTTCCCGAGCTCCCCGCGGCTCCGCTCCGGCACCGCCCGTTCGAGGCCCGCCAAGCCCCACAGCCGACTCGGGGTGTTGTCCCGGCTTCTGGGCCCATGAAGGGGCTTCCCGGCCACAGCGAGACCCTCCTGGCCCTGCAGCAGCTGCGTGCCTCCTTCCTGGGAGGAGGCCGGGCGGCCCGAGGAGGCCAAACGAAATAAATCCGGTTCTTAAAATAACTTGGGAGGGGATATTGATTTATGGGAAGATTGAAATGGAAACTTCCGCGATCCCTCCCCTCAAAAGGCTGAAGCGCGCCCGGCAGCTGCTTGAGGGGACAGGAGCTACTGCCCCGCTTTGCCTCCGAACCGCCCGGGCCTGGGCCGCCACTGGGATCTGCCGCCGGCCTCTCTCACCCTTGGTCCCTCGGGGCCGCCGGGCGGCGGCTCAGTGCCCTCGGTGGGGGCGTTATCTGTATGTGTGACACGCGCGCCAGGCGTGCCTCGCCCGCGTGCAGCGGCGCCCGCCCCTAGCCCAACAGGACGGACCCGCCGCCCTGCTCTGTCCCCGCGGCGGGAAGGAGACACCCCCTCCCCCGGGTGGCGGTGCGCGGCCCCTTTAAGCAGGCGGGGCGGGGGAGGAGGTGGCTCCCTCGCGGCCCCCCCTCCGCGCTGCCGCGCGCGCGCAGATATATACATGTACACAGGGGCGCGCGCACGCGCCGCTCCCCCTCCCTTCCTCGCTCCCTCTCCCGGCTGGGACCCGCCGCCTCGCGCCGTTCCCGCTGGCGCGCGCTGCTCCCCAGCGCCTGCCGCCATTGGCTGGTGGGGGTCAGCTGACCCCGTGTTATTTCCTGTGTGTGTGTGTGTGCGCGAGGGGAGAATGGAGCGGGACGCCCCCGGGCCCCCGCCGCCCCCCCGGCCCGCCGCGGCACCCCGCCGCTCGCGCTGCTGAGCCGCCCCCGCCCCGCCCGCAGCTCCCGCGGCGGCGGGGGGCGCCGGGGATCGGCGGCGGCGGCGGGGGGGAGGTGCGGGGAGGGTGGGTCGCAGGTAAGGGGCACCCGCGCACGAGCAGAGCAAGGCCGGGCTGGGGCGTGTCGAGGTGCGGGGGAGGCCTGGGGAGGGGGGGCTCCCGGCGGAGCACACCACCTTCCCGCTGGGGAGGCCGAGGCCCCCTCGGTAAGCGTGGGAGGTTGTGTGGGAGGGGATGTGGGGGTCTCATCCGTGAGTTGGAGGACGACCGCTGGGTACGAGGACTTGTGAAAGGGCTCTCGGGGAGTTCTCTTCTGCGTACGTTTAACCCTCCCTCGTTTTTATTTTTATTTTTATTTTTTTTCCCTGTAGAGAAAACGTATACGTTTAAAGAAGCTGTGGTGAGGTGCCCACCTGTTTTCATGTGCAAAAAGATCAGTCTTTTGCAAGAATTGTAGAGTTTTTATGTGGGCATCAGTGTTTCCGTTGAAGTGGTAAATGTTTAAAAGCGTTGGAGAAGATAGGTGCACCCCATGCACAGTTTGCAGTAGATGGACAGGCAGTGTTGTGAATGCTTGAGGTTCGTGGTGCTTTTTTCTTTCTGGAGGGTTGACCTAGTGTTGCTCATTGGCAGAGATTATCACAATATAGTGTGTTGGGCTGCTGTGAGGATCGGGTTGTCATATGTTAATGCTGCTTACTTTGCTGGAAGTTGCATTTAGGACTGCAGTTAGAAGTTACTTTTCCTTACCTTGAAGGAAGGAATAAGAGAAGGTTATGTAACCTCAGGGTTTTAAGCTATGTAGCACAGCTGTCTTAAGGTACTGGGACTCTTTTACCAAGTTGATAGACGTACAGATATCCTCCTATTTTTAACAAGTGATTGTGTCTGTGGATAGATTTGGTGCAACTAGAATCTTTTAATTTTTGTGTATAGCATCTTATTCCTTCTCCCTGTTAAAAGAGCAGGCAGTTTGAGTAAATTGAAGCATTGTTTCCTGTACCATTCTAGTGTTTTGGGCTTTGCTTTTTTTTTTTTTTTTAATCTTTTGAACACAGAAGGAAGAATGAAGATATCTGTGAGGGAATCAGTTTTAGAGCTTTCTGTGTTTAGGTTAGCATATTGCAATCTATCTGCCCGTGTCACTTGTGTGCCATCTGTTGATTCATCCATAGGTAATTCTTTGGAGTGTTTCATTTTTAGCATGCTTCCTGATCAGTAGGCGTGCGCGTAGCAGTTGGCTCATCTTTACCCAGTCTTTATAGAACAGTAAAGTGACTGGATGATGGAGATGCAGCAACCTCTGGGTTAGGTTTATAGCATATTGGCTGAACTCTGCTCAGGAAGAGCTGGATTTCTTCACCGATGTTCTAGACTGCTTTTTTGTTAGATAACTTTGATTTCTGAGGTTTATAGATAGGTATTGCATAGCATAATGAAGTCTATTCTGTAAAGTGTATGTGAGAAATAAATCTTAGTCTTGTTACTTCTTGAGTTGTCATTTGGCTGAAAGAGTTGTGGGTTTGTTTTTTTTTTTTTCCTTTTCTTAAATCTACATCTTTTAAATAGAGTTCTGTATTTACTTTAACTTGTTTGAAGCTGTTGTTTTTCATCTGTTGTCTCTGCATTAGGTTCAGATGGCATCTAAAAAGGCATCTGCATTAGTGTCCTGCAGAAAGAATTATTATTAAAAAAAAAAAGGAAAGAGATATTTATTAGTTTAATCATCTATGTCTTAAGCTTTGTTAATGTTATGAGGAGAGGACAATACTATTTCCTCATTGCTGTAAATTGCTGCTACATGAAATGCATATTTTTGTGTTTTCTGGTTAAATTAGCAAGCAAACTACTTTGCTTTCTGAGTGGGAGTATGACAGCACCTTCTATATTAAAAAGTATGACTTGTTACTGTACATTTTTATTGCTTGTAGTTTTGGGAATGACCTCAAACAAGCTGATAGGTTTTGGGCTTTGTATTAATGGACTTAAATGTCTAGGGGAGGTTTTTTGGACCTTCTTGCAAGTAGTTTCAGGCTGCTTAGCTTTAAATCTGTTAGCGTCCTTTCTAGTAGAGTAGTATGTGTGTTGACACAATTCAGGCTTTGATCTCTAAATCAGATTGCAGAGGCTTTGGGATTGATGAAACCTGCGGTTTTTTGCTGAAATGTATACTTCAGTATAAGCTTGTAGCCTGGGGCAGATTAATGCATGGTTCCCTGTATGAAAGCACTGCTAGGAGCAGCTTGGTTGTGAGGGTCTTTAACTAAAGAGATCAGGAATTTAAGAAATTGTTGTTGTTGTTCCTTTTCTTAGTTATTAGTGCTTCATAAAGAAGACTCGAGGTGAATTTTTATTAAAGGAGTAAATATATTTCTATAAGGCATTAACAAGATCTGGAGGTTATTCATATGAAACAGCAAACTTGTGTATTAGCTGTAAAGAAGACCTTTTTATTGTCAGAAGTTTCCTTAATCTTCAACTGAAGAACTGGAGAGATAGAGATTACTCTTCTTTACTACATTTAAAGAGAATACTGAGATTAAATTTAAAGACTTAAAGCAGTGTAAGTAAAAACATTATTAATGTGTTTGTCTGATTTGATACATGTATATAGTCCGTAGGGAAAACTGAGGTGTAGGGTTTGTCCATCTTCCATGTCGTGTCCCCCTCACTTCCTGTTGTGGAAATATGTGCAAAAAAGTCCTTTTCAGCTCTTGGTACAATATTAAAAAGAAAATCATTGCATATCCCCTTTCTCCCTTCCTTTTTAGGTCATGTTTAACTAAACCACCCATGGAGCACAGCAAAATGGCAGTAATGCTGCTCTTAGGAGGGTCCCTTCACAGAAATTGTACAGCACAATTCCTGTTGCTATTCTACCAGCTTGGCAGGTTGCTATCTGGAACAAGGGCATAATATGTAACAAACTTGAATAATTTCATACTGCTGGCTTGGTTTCCCTATAATTTGAGATAAGGGTATGTTTAAAAGTTTATAGCTGGCTTATGTGTATCTTGCCTTTTGATACAGAGCATGCCAGTTCTGCATTTGGGTGGGGTAGTTTTTTTAATTAAAACATTTATTTTTTCATACCCTATTCAATGATATTTTATACTTATGAAAGGTATTAGACTTAATGTTTTTGAAACTTGAGTTCTTATAGCTTTCAAGGATTTAGAAGCGTTTTTGGCAGTGCTAGCTTCACAGGCTTCCATGTGTTCCTTGACTGGCTGTGTGAGAATTTGTGTTACTTAATCCTGCAGTTGGCCTCGGAGACTGGAAAGATTATGTATGACAGTTTCTGAAGATGTGCTGATTTGTTGGTAGAGACTGGATTGAGACCAATCAACTCTTTCCATTCAAGTAATTAAACTGCAGTCCAATAGCAAAAGGTGGTGTTTTTCTTGACTGTTTTTGGAGAGATCTGTCTCAAAAAAAAAAAAATCCTGTAATTTCTGGTTTAGCTCTTAGACTTCTAAAGTAAAAAATAAAGGTAGCCTTAACTATTCTGAACTACTCCTAACAGTGTTGATATGCAATGTAGAAATAGTTATTTTTGTAGAAAATTGTTTAGTACTAATAACAGGACACAAACACAGTGTAAATTGAAGCTTGTAATTCTCTAAAATCATGCAGGAGAGGCTGTTGCTCTCTAGTAATGAAATTATAATGTCAGAGTCTGTTTCAATCAAACTTACTGTAAAAAAAAAAAAAAAGTTGGTACTGTTATTCTCCTGACCTGGGATTTTCCCCCCCCAGTTCTTGACTAGACTTTAGTCTTGACTGACTGGAAAAATGAAAGATTCTGTCTCAGAGCTGTGTGCAGCCTTGCTGGTGTATCTGTGTCATGCTTTCTTCAGCTGAGCCTTTCCATTGCTGCTTACCACTAAGTTATGTCTTGGTTTGAGGTGCTTGGAAAGTGTGTGATTGTCTTTGCTGTGCATGAACATCAATTTCCCTTTGTTTTAAAGAAGGAAAGGGAGGGGAAAAAAGACAGACTTAAAGACTCAAAAGTTGAGGCTGACGTGTAACCAAAAGTGGGTTCTGTTTGGTTCTGTTGGAGGACAAAACCACTTTGGGATGTTTCAGAGTCTGTGATAGGCTGCTTGTTTGCCTTTGAAGATACAAAACTAGGAAAAATTAATTTTACCAACTCTCGAACTTTTTTGTGCGGGATTTGTGAACCGCAGCATGAGCAGTTGAACTTCTGAATACAGAAAAGCATCCATGTTACATTAATACTCGCGGGTTTTTTTCCCACCTCCCATTTAATGATTCCTTAAGAACAGAGTTAAAAAGTGGTAGAGGAAAGGACAAGCTTCTTGTCACCTTGGCCTGGTGACAGTGAATATGCATGTGCTTTTCCCAGTGCTCTTTTTGTTTCTTCCTGGAAACTTTACTGGAAAAGTGGAAAAAAGTTTTACCAGGCTTGTTGTCTAAGAGCCCTGGCTCGAGTCCCTTTGTGATTCGATCTTCTCCATTTGAGAAGACCACTATTTCTTGCCTCTGTTGTGATGCAACAAATACCAAAAAAAACCCCAAAAAACCAAAACCTAGGGAAATTACTTTTTTCTTTTCTTTTTCTTTGTTGTAAGCACGCAGCATGTCTGTATTCATACCAATAACTGCCTATGGAATCATTGTATGCTCTGTTCTGGAATACGATGATATATTTTGGAATATTTTACTAGTGTGAACTCAGTCATCTAATTGCTAGTAAATTGCAAGTCATGAACAGAACTCTCTGATGAGCTCTGATAGGAGCTCAATACTTAGCTAGAAATTGTATGGGAAGTTACTATGCCAGAAGCTTTAATGCAGTTTATTGCAAGTATTGTTCATATCACTTTTCATGTAAAAACATGTGCAGCGAACTCCATCTTGATAATAATAGCTTTTAACTGAACTGCTATAGATGGCTTGTGTCCCTATACAACATTGCTAATGACCATGAAAAACATACCTAAAACTTATTAGCTGAAAGAAAAATATGTGCAGCCACACCTGCCAGACCTTAAAGGAATAAACCATTGTACAACGTAATGAAACATTGTTAATCATCTTCCAGTTCAGTATCTGCAATTTGTTGTTTCCTTTGGTCAAATGCCTGGATACACTTGAATTTCAGTGAGATTTGTTTTGTCCAACAGTGTACTTCTATGAGTTCTGGAATAGTGGGAACAGTATATGGTTGTTTTATTTATTTATTTTTAATTGATCCAAATCATTATCTCAAAGGCGGTGAGTGCTGCATGGTCAGCATTATATTGTCTGCTGGCAATACAGTGCAGCAGAGAGGAAACAGTCTAGGATGTTCCTGGATTGTGTGTAAGATTACTTCCTGACACAGCTGGTGAGGGAGCCCACTTGCTGGACCTCTTGTTTGCGAACAGAGGACTTGTGGGTGATGTGAAGGTTGGAGGCTGTGGGTGTAGCCATCATGAAGATAGAGTTTTTGATTCTCAGAGAAGTATGGGGGGGGGGGGGTCAGCAAAACTGCTACCTTGGACTTCTGGAAGGCACATTTTGACCTCTTTAGGAGACTGGTTGACAGAGCTCCTTGGGAGGCAGTCCCAAAGGGCAAAGGAGTTGAGGAAGGCTGGACATTCTTCAAGAAGGACTTGTTTAAGATGCAGAAGCTGTGCCCATGTGCTGAAATATGAGCTGGTGGGTAAGAGGACCAACCTGTCTGGAGAGATCTTTGGCTGGAACTCGGGGGGGGGGGGGAAACACAAAAACTCAGTTTATGGCCTTTGGAGGAAGGGGCAGGCAATTCAGGAGGACTACATGGCAGAGAAAAAAATAGAAGAGCCAAAGCCCAACTTGAAGTTAATCTGGCTACTGCTGTAAAAGACTGTAAACAATATTTCTGTAAATGCATGAACAACAAAAGGAGGGCTAAGGAGAATCTGCATCCTTTATTGGATGTGGGGGGAAATAGT
>JANIJG010000984.1:0-36424 GCA_024611175.1 Megaceryle torquata | reverse complement strand
CCATTTGTCCCCCTTTGTAAATCCTGCAGAACCCCTAATAGTAATTTTTAAATTTATTTTTAGCACGTCTGTTAGAAAACTGTCACAGATTTTTAAAAGTGACCAAAAAAAAACCAAAAAGGAAAAATCATGCCTTGTTATTTTACAATCCAATCCTCTCTTAGTCTGTACATTAAATTATAAGTAATTTTCAGTGAAACTATTTCCAAGGAACAGATGATCCAGGGACAGTATTGGTGGTGGGAGAGAGGTCTTTGAAAAGATTAATATATGCGGAGGAAGGATGTTGAAATGCATTGTAACTCTAGTGCTGTCAGTAAATTACAGCATTCGTTGCTGATGGTAGTTTCAGCCTGACAAAAACAATGATATTTTGATTGTTATATTTCAGTTTTTAACTCTGCATTTTAGGAACGCTGCTCAGTGAGAAATAAATATAAAGAATTACAGAAACTTCTTCACAGAGTAGGGTGGGATTAAGTCTTGAAATGGAGAAGTACACAGAAGCAAGTATCTCCATTCACAATAGTTATGACCCTTAAAAAAATCTAAATTTAAATTTTAGTTTCAGTTTAGAATATTTTGTACTTTAGGTAGCTCAGATTTCTTTCAAAAAATCCCAAGTTCTTTAGCATTAATCAAAATGTAGCATTTCTCTAATAGCGAGCTAGGGACATTTTCAAATTAGACCTAAGGCTATGATTTATTTTTTTTTTTCCCCAACACTGCCTCCTTTCAGGGTCTCATACAAGGAAGGAAAGGGACATTCCTGCCATAAAATTACTCTGCAAAATGAGGACTGTGGTGGGTTTTTTTCCTGCCTCTTGTCTGCTTCAACTGTGAACGAGACTTGAAGAGTGACAGATTCTCATTAGTGTCCCAGGTAAGGTCCCGTGTGCCTAACCCTTACAGAGTCTCTTCTACATATAAGGGAGATGGGTTTGGGAAATTCTTGGGATCCTAATGTCAGGTACAGTATCACCATCTTTCTCTCTCACCAGTGCTCACCAAAACTGGCAACATGTCTTCATGCTCATTTCTGTTCTGAGAGAACAGCTTTTGATTTAAGACCTACTGTGTCTACTTCTCTGCTTCATGATATTTGATCTCTGTTCAGCTTCTCAAAGCAGATAGCAGGAGCTCAGATTTTTGCTCCTGCAGAGTTTCTAACTTGTAGTCCCTAAAGAAATGTACACATGCTTTTTTTTTTTTTTTTTAATGCAGTGGCAATTCTAACTGAACTGATTTGGGTTTGTGTTTTGGGGGTTTTTTTCCTGCCTTTTAGAGCTATGAAATTTTCTCAGTCATGAGATAAGGAAATATTCTTTTCAAAAGGCAGGTGAAATCTTCATTTAATCATTGATCTCATCAGCTGAGGCTTAAGGTAAAATACTAAATGTTGGAATATTCCCGATAAAGTCCTGCACATTGACAAAATCTGGAGACTGGCTGTATTGGAATGGTCCCAGGGAGCATACTGGAAGAATGGTTTCTGTGGTGTGTTTTAACACAAATACTTTCAAGAGTCTGTCATCTTAGACTTGAACATGTTAGGAGATCAGACTTTGTCTGGTACGTATCTAGGCTGATCTGGGAGGCTACTTATTTCCCTGCAGGTAGACAACATTAACCACCATTGCAAAAATTTCTTCTCACTGTCAGTCATCATGACTTAGGTCCTGTACAGTCAAGGCCTGTGTTGCTGTGACTGTGCAGTATTTGTTTGGCCTTGAGATCTGCTACCTGTTTCTTGTGTTTTGCAAGCAAACTACAGTTTACTATCAAAGTCACTGGGATAGAAAGAATTTGAGCCCATTTGCCTTATTTTTGTGCAATCCTATTTTGAAAAGGTTCACTCTTTGTTCTGTGAGCTGCAGACAGTACCTGGAAATCCATTTCGTAGCGTGTTCAGAAGCTAAGTTTCTGAAATACCAAACCAGTAAAAAGGTGTATTTTACTGGAGGCGAGCTGAGCAGCTGTCAAGGACTGGGCTGAGGGGTTATATGTGGTATCCCCATTACAGATTTGCACTGGTGGTAGCACTACTGACCTGTAACTTAACTTTTACAATATTGGTAGATATAACATAGAATCCCATAGTGGAAAATATTTAAGTAATTAACATGCCAAATGGGTCAGCCAAATCATCTTTTCTTGTCATTCCTTCTGTTCCCCTGAAGCATTCGTTGTTAGCTTTGGCGTGCAAAGGCAAACATGCTTAGTCAATCACTCTAAATAAAGTATGATGTGTTTAATGGATCTTTTAATTCATCGCAGCTGCTGTAGGCCCGGCTTCTCCTCAAGGCTTGTTGTGGGGTGTCTCTGAGCTTAGTGAGCTGCTCTCACTGTATTTTTCCAGTGCGTTGCCATTTATCCTTTTAACGCTGGAATTGCCTGATTCACTTCCAGGTACTGGGATAGCCTTTTAGAAGTTTTGATTCAAACAGACGTTATTTCAAGCAAGAGTATAGGTTCTTGTTATGTTGGGGCCCTCTCTCCAAGTTGTTGGTTTTTTCCGTTGTGCTGGTCTGAACCTCCTCGCGTGTCTTTGGAGTGCTGCCTCTCAGCGGCAGTATCTGCTCAGGTGCGCGCCCTCCACGGCTGACTCGCACAGACCTGCCCTTCCTTGGCTGCTGCTTCTCTGGCACGGCTCCTGGTCTTGTTTTGCCGCTGCAGATGTGCCCCTGTCGGGCTGTCAGGGACCGTTGTGTGCAGGCGCCGGGCGGTGTCGGCGCCGTCCGTTCTGCTGCCTCGGAGCGCCCCACCAGGGCCGCTTAGGCCGCGGACAGCGCGCGACCCGCCTGTGCCCTGACGTCAGCGAGCGCGCCGCCTGCCCCCCCCTCCCTTCCTGCTCGCACTGCACTGTGGGGGCAAGGGGGGGCGCGGTGCACGGCGGGAAGGGAGGGGCGGGGAGGCCGGTAGCAGCGCGTGGGCTGCGCCTGCGAGCGGAGGGGCCGGACCTGTCCGGCCGCCCAATGGGAGGCAGCGGCGGAGGGCGGGGGCGGGGCCCGGCGCCGGGCCGTTTGGATTCGAATGCGCGTCGCGAGCCCCAGGGGCGGTGGCGCAAGCGCAGTGCGCGGCCGGGTAGCGCTGCCCCCTAGCGCCGGGGTGAGGGATGCCGGGCGAGGAGGAGGATGATGCCGAGTCGGGGGCCGGGGCGGCCCCCGCCGCCCCCCCACCGTCCCCGCCTGCCGAGGAGGGGGACACCCGGCAGCGCTATGAGGAGCTGTGCAGTAGCCTCAATATGGACGAGCGCGCTCGCTCCGAGGCCTGGCTCAGCTACCAGAGCATGAAGCGCAACTACACACTGGAGGTGAGGGGAGCGGGGCTGGCGAGCCGCGCTGAGGCGGCCAGTCGCGCGTGGCGGCTGCGCTGAGGCGACCGGCCTTGGGTGGACAGCCCGGCGGCAGGGAGAGGGTTAAGCGGGGGGAGGGAAGGGGACGGCCCTGGAGGCGCGACGGCCTCTCCCTAACACCGCCCGGCGCTGAGGCGCCGCCTGGGCGTTAGCTTGCGGCCCGGCGAGGGCACATTCCTCACCCCGCCCCGCCCCGCCCGCACCCGGCCTGCTCGGGGGGTCGCGCCGCTGAGGGACATTTCCCTTTCCTCACTGTCGCGTCGCGAGCGCGGCCTTAGTCCTCAGGTGCGCGGACGAGCGGCCCCGCAGCTCTGAAACCAGCAAAAAATTGTGATTCTGGTGAAAAGGCCTTTAAGACCTTTTTAAAGTAACAGTGACTGTGTCGTTGTAGCCTTTCTCCTTTCATCTCTTTAATTGACAAACGTATCATAGTTATTTCTGTGGACGTTTATCAGTAGCTGTGTACTTGCCCTTGTAGATGCATTCAAGTGCAACTGTAACAAATTGGGTTTTGCGCGAACATGGCACAAAACTTCGCGGATGGGCAGCTTTTGTAACATCGTTCTCCGAAACGGTGACGTGCAGTGACGCACCCGCTTTGTTTGGGAGTTGCCTTTTACCGAGTGGCTTTTTAAAACTAAAGGTGGCGCCTGTGACAGAAGCCTGGCTGTTTACAGCCACCCGGAGCTATGCCTTAGGGGTCCCCGTTCCGTAGCCAGGCAGAGTTAACGGCGGCCTCGCGCTGGTGCCGGGAGCCGTGTGCGTCGCCAGAGGAAGGAAGTATTCTGAAAGCACCTCTGCCACACAAGCCGCCTCTGACCGACAGAAACGGGCTGGGAAGCTACGAAAGAAAACTTGCGTTTTACCCAAAGCTGTGTGCACATCTGGCTCCGTGATACCACGTAGCCCATGAAACCCACAGCGTCAAAGTCAGTGTTCCGTGCCCCCTTTTTACTTGTTAAGCCCCCGTTATGATTTATTTATTTATAATCAAAGAAGGAAAATAAGATATGGAACATTTTCATTAGACATCATAATTTCTATGTTTAGGTACAAGACACATTACACACCAGAACAATTAATCAAATACTGAAACTACATTTGTTTGTTCCCGCTTGTCTGTGCAGGGTAGAAGAATGTTGTGATAGCAAGGAACTGTAGCTGTTTGGTTTTGTTTCTGTTTTGCTTTTAACACCAATGGAGTAGGAAATGTTATTATAGAAGATAAATATATTTTTAAACTTTGTGTCAAGTATGAATCTTATAAAGATGGTAACTGTTACTTTAGTTTTGACACAGTTCAAAGTTAAGTATCTGTTTAGTACCTGTTTTTCTTGTAGTTAAAAACACAAAGTAGCTCAATGGAACTTTGAAACAAGGAATCAACATTGTAACTGGTTGAACTTCATTGCTTAGGACACCGTTCTATCGTTTTTCCAGATTTTGGGTGCATGGCTGAAAAGTCCGCTTTTCTTTTCCATTAAGTCTTAGATGCCTGATGTTTTAATTCACAGGGAAATGATCTGCATTGGCTAGCGTGTGCCTTGTATGTGGCTTGCAGAAAAGCAGTTCCAACTGTGAGCAGAGGAACAGCAGAGGGAAATTATGTGTCCTTAACCAGAATTTTGCGCTGTTCAGAACAAAGGTAACCGTCTGTCTTTTCACTAGTTTTTAAACATCTACAAAATCTCAAAGACTGCTTATTAGTCTGTGAAGCTTAGAAATTTATAATGAAGGCTAAATATCTTTCTTGCTTCCTGCTTTATAGATAGAATTGTACAGTGTTGGAGTCTGTGTTATAGATCATTGTCACAGAAGTAGGACAGTTCCATTTGGTCACTACTTTGTTGTAAAAACACTTTTTTCAACATCAGAGACTGACTTTTCTTTCTTAAAGGAGAAAGTAGCCAGGTGCTGAAGAGTAGTCTATTTTTGAACAGTGTACAAAGCGTGAGCTTCTCATATGAGGAACCGTGTTTAATTGGCTAGAGTTTACTTCTCACATGTTCTTGCCTTTTGAAACTACCATGATGTCAGAATCTGATAAACTAATTGTATCAAACATTTATGCCCATAAAGCATTAAAGAAAAACTTCCTAAAGCAATTGAATATTAACAATTTATTTTTGTAACAATTTAGTAGATTGTCAAAAATAAATTAAAAAAATAGATAGAATGTTCTTATGTTCTACTTCTCCCCATGTCCTGTACTGTTGGAGTATTGCCATTGGTTTAAGCAATACAAAAGTGTTCCTTATAAAACACTTTTTTTTTTTCTTTTTTTTTTCTTTTTTTCCCCCAAATCAGAAATTCTGGGAATTGAGTGTGGATAAATTGTTTCTGTAATCTGGGCTATCAAAGACTAATAACACTGAAAAAGCTGTTGTTGATAAAGGAGTGAAAAATAAATGAAAATCAAATTTATGAAATGAAATTTACTGAAACTTGGGATTTTTTTCATGCTTTGTAGAGTTGTCTTAGCACTGCAGAACTCAGATTTTTTTTTTTAAGTTACTACTTTGTTTAAAAAAAAAAAAGAAAGAAAAAAAAGACTGAAGTACTATTTTTAAGTCATCTGACTGTTGAAGTTGATTATGTCTTCACAAAGAAAAGCCAGAACTGTGACAATACAGTTAACAGGGTCATCAGATGAGGGTATAAAAATATTTTGAAAGCTGTCTGAGCTCATCCTTGTTTATGGGGGAAGGAGTGGCTCTTTGCCATGTTTGCAAAACCACCATTTTATCAGTAGTTTGGGCAGCAGAAATTGCATTTTATTTTTTTTTTTTTAAATATATAGTATATTGTGGGGGGGAGATGTGCAAAAAACCAAAACCAAACCTTTCAGATCTAACCCTTTTGGTATTTTCAGCTTGATCGAATTTTTTAACAAGATGAAAAAGTGGGAAGACATGGCAAATCTACCTTCCCAATTCAGAGAACGAACTGAGAGATTGGAAAGAAACTTTACAGTTTCTGCAGTAATTTTTAAGAAGTATGAGCCAATTTTCCAGGATATTTTCAGATATCCTCAAGAAGATCAACCTCGTCAACAAAGAGGAAGAAAACAGAGGTACATTTCTGTTATTTCTGGATTGAATTTAGAGCATTGCAGTTACAAAAATATAATGAAGCTGCTTGGTTGCTTTAGTTGGGTTTTTGACTGTATTTTTATGGTAGGCTTTTATAATACCACTGGACAGTTGGACTGTCTAGCCTTGCTCACAGTAATTTTTTTTTTTTTTTTTTTTTTTTTAATTTGTCAGATCTGACAGGGTGCAGGAATTCCCAAAGCTGATAAGTTTCTATGATTTCGGAGGCAGTTTTGCTGCCTTGTAGTGCCCATAGGTTTCTTTATAAGTGCCAATCTTGTGGGTATTTTGCTTTATAGTTTCTAAGCTGTTTCTTTGTTACTGTTCATATCAGGAGTGCTGTGAAAACTTAAGTGCTAATTTTATTTTCTGCTTATTCTGATCTTAGCAGGATTTCATATGTTTGTGCCAGCACTTGCTATGGCTTGTGATTTCTCCTGATAGTTAATAGAAATCAGTTTATTCCCAGTTGTTATTCCTTTTATCTTCATTACTGTGAAGTGCCATTGTTTAGTTGCTTTTATGGGGATGGGGTTTTTTTGTCCATTTGTTTTAATATTGGTGGTGTTGTATTTTGTTTTGTTTTTTTCTTTTTCTAATAATGACAGAACATTTCTTAGTTGATTTTTTTTTTTTTCCAAGCTTTTTTCCCCTCTTGATGTTCTTGTGAGCATCACTTAGTGGCATTTATAACCAAATGTATTTGAATCCATAATAAAAGATGGTATTGTGCCTACATGATTTTGTTGGAAAATGTAGTAGGTGAGTTGGAATTAGACTCTGGGTGGAATAGAATTATGTATTGAGCTGAATATTTGCATATCATGTCAAAATTAAAATATAATGCATATAGAATTCTAGGATTAGAAGAATAATCTCTGCTACTTTGTTAGGTGGGGGTGGTAAGGTGTGAAGTAATTTTGAAGGTTGAGATGGAAGATGATACTAATTTTTTGTGTTAAATATATGTTAATTTTGACACTTAAAACCATTCTTTACATAACCTGATGGAGTAACTAAATAAGAAAATAATGGATTAAGGCTGAACAAACTACTGGGAGAATGGAAAAGAATTCTCACCATGAATTTATTTGGCCTGAATGAAAGAATTACCAACTTAAATACATAGTACTGAATGAAATAAAAAATAAGTCTGTAAGACTAAATACAATTTTACAGAGCAAGCAATACTTCTAGTAACAGAAAAAAACTGATAAAGACTATTTACATGGTGCAAATAGGTTTTGAGGCTTACTTGCCTATTTTACAATTTAAATTAGACAACTACACTTTAAAAAAAAAGCTAGGACTGAGATGATATGGGACAAAACACATGTCTGTGCCACCTTCTTTGCTGCTTAGATGTTCTGTCCTGGGGATGAGCTGCAGTATATGAAATAGCACTTCCAGTGGTATGTTGTATGGAAACAAGAAATCATGCTGTGGAGTTATAAAAATTGGTCCAAGGGGAATTGTTTGTTTGTTTTTAATATTATTTAGTTTTGTTTATAATTAATATGTTAATATCAACACTCTGTAATGTGTTCCTCCAAGAACACGCGTACATGCTTGTATTGCTCAGAGAGCTTATGGGGAAGCAATTTCAGCTCTGGCTCCCCAACTAATTCATTTGACTATATGTACTGTTTGTTGTATGAAAAAGCAGAAATAACATTCTGTGCAAATCCAGTTATTTACTTGTTCTTTGAAACTAAGATCACAGTTTTGCCTGAGAAAATATTTAGGCCAGCCATGTTTACTACTAAATTTACAGTGACTTTCTGCTGAAGTCTTGGCCTGTTTCTAATGGAATCTGCTGCATGGGTCTCCTGTAGTGACATTTGTTTCTTTCCATGAAGACTGAGATGAGTTCCACTTGTGTCCGCACTAAACCAGAGTGCTGTTTGCTTTACTACCTTTAGTCAGGTTTTTGTGGGAAGGGTTTGAGATACTGGCCACACCCTTAGTAAAGCTTATTTTTCTTTTATAATGCTTGAATGTTGTATGATGTTCTATCAGTCTTAATTCACTGAGCTTCTTGGGTCACTTCTTGCTGTGTTTTCCTCCAAAAGACGACAACCGTGTACCGTGACTGAGGTTTTCCAGTTTTGTTGGGTGCTGTTTGTTCATGCAAAAGGTAAGCGATTTTAAAAGGATTAAATATGGTAAACCTGGTTTTGTTAGCCATGATCTTATGTCAATCCTTGAAGACTGAATAAGTGCAGGTGTTTCTGAGTTCAGAAATGCCTTTGGGGAAGGAGCCCTCTCAGAAGAGCCTGAAGGAAGGTCTTCTGTCGTCATTTCCCCAGCTGTATATTTTACTACACTTTGAATCACAGATTCACAGAATGTTAGGGGTGGGAAGGAATCTCAAAAGATCATCTAGTCCAACCTCCCTGCCAGAGCACAATCACCTAGAGTAGGTCATAGAGGAGCTCACCAAATAGGTGAGCTATTTGTCCAAATAGTTTGGTAGTTTATGTGGAGTTATTTTTTCGAAGTTTCCATTATTATGGAAATTCTGAGAAAAAACGTAACTTGGAATTTTAATGAATTTTTATTTAGCTCATGTTGTAATTAACATTAGGTGTATATGTATGTTTACTGGAAATAAAAAGTATTTAAAATCCTCCTAAATTTCTAGCAGCACTGAAAATATTTAATGATTTTTTTTTTTTTTACAACCTTGTAAAAAATTATCATAAAATTCTAGGTGTGAATACTTTCACAGGTAGCATTCTAACTCTTTTGATAGCCTTTTTGCCCCCCTGCTTTTTGAAAAAATGAGCACATAGCAACTGTATCAAACAACGGTATTGAATAGGTCTGCATATGCCTGTCTTGCAAGGGCAATTTTCTCTTTTGTTTTGGATATAGCATTATACATACACATTTCTGATTGTCACGAAGACTCAGATTCCTTTGAAACACATAGAAGGATCTTCTGTTAATATGTTTCTGTAGAAGTAATGCAGTTAACAGACAATGTATTGCAAAGTATATATAACCTTTATTGTAAGAAGAGCCTTAAGGCTAATAATAATAGTAGATTATTTCAGCAGTTTTTCTTGATTATGACTGAGGGGAGAAAAAGACACAGGAGGGAACAGGATTAAATCCTTATTTTAGGCTTAAATCATTCAGTCATATCATATATAGTGTACAGTCTTTTTTCAGCAAACCCGTGTCTCAAAGAGTTTCTGCATACCTAGGGCTTTATTCAGGTACTGCTTGGGTGAGTGTTCACGAGGGATTCTGTTTAAGTAAGATAATGCTTTGAGGAAAATAATGACAAGATTTATATTCCTCACTGAAAAAGCATCTTTTCAGATTCAGCTCCATTGATGATTTCTGGAGACTTTTTGTTTATTTTTGCGTAAGATGAATTCTAGTAGAACACTAATAGTTTAATTTCTACAAGGAAAGGGATAAAAGGAATTGGATTTTGATTTTGGGGGTGTGTGGTGTGGTGGGTTTTTTCCAATATAAAAGTGAATCAATGTTAAGATTCCTGCAGTGTGCTGGAATTTCCTTAATGGCTGCAGTTGAGGACCGGACAGAGTAGGCTGTCACAATATTGAATTATCTGGCACTGATTTTCTTCAACACAGATGAGCCTTTTTCAATACACTGTACCACACTGCAGGGGGTTGCCAGCAGCTCCCTTTTGGAGAGGTTACAATATGACTGGACCCTGGCATCAAGAAAGGTGTGTGGTGTTGCACGAGTGTTGTACGAAAATGGTGGATCTTATGTGGAAGATGCCTTTTTCCAACAGGCTTCAAATTCTACTTTACCGGGGAAGATAAATCTTTCCTAAAGCAGTACATTGCTTGCATCTCTGAAACACAGTAGGATTTTAATCTTTTTTATTTTTTAGTCCAGAATAGCTCTCTCAAGTAGTATGAAAATACCTATTCATATTCCATGGAGTCCAGAGGAGGGTTAGTAGAGTACTTTATTTCCGGTCAGTCAGGACTTTACTTCTTTAGCACACTTATGGCAGCTGAGAGAGTAGGTAGGTCAGTCTGAAAAATCACTGATTTCTCTCTTCCCTTCTCCACAGTGCCCACTTCTGTGGGTAGATTGGACAGCTGATAAGGTGCAAAGGGACTTTACGAGTCTTCCTCTTGCTAAATTATTGACTAAGATGTTTGAGTAATTACATCATCAATTAACTACGTGGTAATTAGTGAGCAGTTTCAGATGTAAAAATGAACTTTGTAAAGAATACTATGCTGATAACATAGCCGATATAAATTTTGCAAGCAAAAGGAAATTTTCAGTAATTATAAACTGCCAGATGCCTAGTGGTAACTTTATTGAAGTGTGGCAGCACAAAAATGGAAACTGACCATTTAAAGCCTTAAGTGTTCCTGTAAAGTTTTGTTTGCCGTGTTTTGGGGGTTGGCAGTAATCCTTATCATGGCAACCGCACATGGGTGGCAAGTTCAGGCTTGTCTCTGTGATATTTCTGCGAGCCTGGCGATCACTGTGCTCAGTTTCACCACTGCAGAATGCTCCCGTCTTGTTTGTACCATTGGTCTGTGCTGCAAAGTAAGATAGCAACTTTATTTAGCGATGCTGTAATTCTTGCAGGCTATTTGTAAGAATTTATCTTTAAACTCTGTTGACTTTTTTTTCTTTTTTCTTTTTTTCTTTTAAATGGAACTGAAAAAAAAATGTCTCTGCTGCACTGAAATAACTATTTTTCATTATTTGGTATTAGGTTGTGATATGTGTGATTAAACTATTGGTAGTAGATCTGTTTTTGACTGCACGGACAGTAATGAGTGCCATGCTGGTTTCATGGTTATGAAAGTGAACACATCTTACAAGAGTTCTTAAGATTTTTTTTTATTGAGTAACATTTTGCTGTTGTATTCAGGACTTTCATTGCTTTACTGTGAACCTTTAATAATTTGAAAGTAACTGATGTGTACAGTCAATGCAAATTTCATGTAGGCTTCATTATTTTAAATAGTTTCATTTGAACAATCTGCATGGAAATTATTTTTCTTTTAACAAACATGGAAAATTTAATATAAATTTGAACAAACTGGTACGCTACTGGGAGAAAAGTAACAGCATAATTTAGAGAAAAATATTTACTAATATATACATTTTGAGTACACCTTAAGTGAGTTTATTCCTATTTGATTGATTTCTTCACGGACTTAAACCTGTTCTTTATAGTGGGCTCAGGTAAGTGATCTGAAGCTTACCTGAAAAACAAAGCAAAACAATAAATAAATAAGTAAGAAATAGAAGGGTTATTAGTATTGAAAGAGCAATAGAAAAATCATACTGTGTATATACATTCATGGAATTGTGATTTATGGTATTAATTAATGGTATAGTTTGTTTTACAAGTCTGGTTTTTAGCTATAGTCAGCTTTTTAGCTAAAGCTCTAAAGGAATATCATAAAACTAAATGAGTTGAGTAAAGAGTAATAAATCTTTTTGAAAGGTGATAAAAGACTGAAAAGTTTACAAGGATTCTCTTCTACAGGAAGATGATAAATTAAAAGTACTTTAAAGGTAGATGAAATAAAGCTATATTGTAAACCAGATCAGAGATACACATTTTAACTCTTCTGTAAAGCGCAAGAGAAATAAAGTTCAATTTATTACCATTTATAATGAGCATGTCCCAAGAAATTTTTTGCAAAGAAAATAAATTGGTAAAGAAAAATAATCTCGTGACTCGGAGTTGAATACAGATCAGTTCTGGAGAATGGGGAGGAGTTGAAGGGTGGTGCTTGCTTGGTCTGGGATATCCGAATGCTTGGGCCTAGCCTAGCAAAAGTGAAAGTTCTTTGTAACACTGCACAGACATGCAAACTTGAGGAAAAGGGAAGTCCCAGTCGGAAGCCGTTCCTCTCCTTTATACGCCTTTAGAACTAGATTCTCCTTTAGGTGGATGGACCAAGGATCTGTTGAAGGACATAACGCTGCCAGACAGTGGGGATTGTGTTGCTAGGGTTATGGTTAACAAATTTTCTTCCTTGAGGCAGTTTGCATTATACAGTTCATGCTGCTTCAAGTTATTTATGGACTGATTAATCAGATTACTGTGAATGAGGGAGCCTGCAATATCATGTTTATCAACATTTTGGCAAGGTTTGTTTTCCAAACAGCACAATATATTTGAGTTCCTATACAATTGCTGCTGTTCCTAAAAACATATTTTGCTATTATGTTTGCTGTATTCTATTAAATGTGTGTCCGTTTTACTACCTGGGTTTCTGGATATTTATAGTCACCCAAGTCTGTGTTTCCAAGAATCTATTATTGATTGTAATAAAAGTATCAATAGTTTCTTGGTTAAAAGAGTTTTAAATCTCTGCCAATATTAATTAATATCTTATGTCTTTCTAATATTGAAGGTAATTTTCCTATGATCAGTGATGACTTAGTCAATTCCTACCATCTCTTGCTGTGTGCTTTGGACCTAGTGTATGGGAATGCCCTCCAGTGTCCGAACCGTAAAGAACTTCTCAATCCTAATTTTAAAGGTAGGTTGAAAAAAACTGTCTTTATTCAAAGTCTGCAGGAACTTCTAAGATTACTGAAATTAGTATGGATCTGTGTGGCAGATAGTAAGTTGAGTAATACTGATTTGAAATACATGGAAATGAATAGTTTTCTGTATCTGTCTACAGAGATTTCTATTAACACAGTAAGTAATAACAGACTATGGAATTTTGTCAATACCCTAGTAAGTCAAGTATTAACTTGACCATGGAAATACCACCGAAGGAAGTTCCAAAGCAAAAAATTTCCATGAATGACATTTGGATGTCAGCCAAAGTGAGTATAATGACACAGCCTTTACTGGACACAGTCAGGCTGGAGAGTTCCTGTGATACAGCAGCTCAGGAAGATCCAGTACTCCAATATGAGAGGGGCAACTTGATTGTGTCTCACTCACTTCTGCATTTATGCCGTTCTCTCTGAAAAGGCCGTGCAGGTTGACTTGATAACCACAATTGCAAATGAACAGTGAGAAGTTTCCACTGCACGTCTGATGTAATTCTTTCCAGACTTCATTTTCAGTGCTGTACAGTACTCACGTTTACTTTGCAGCAGTTTGGTTGTGAACTGGAACCATTATCTCAAGTTTATTTGAGTAAATATTATAGTTCAGAAGTGTTTGATTTTTATTCAGAACTGTTATTTTTATCACTCATCATCTAATTTTTTTAAATCTCTGTCTCAAAATTTACTTTTGATAACATTTTTAAATTATGGGCATTATCTAATTCTTTCAAGGGAACTAATTAGTTTACCATTTTAATTCCACACTGCCTAGACTACACAGCATAGAATTTAAGTTTAGTAAGAAAGCAGGACATGGATTTGCAACATTAAATGAGTTTTCTTAATTGTAGGTCTACCTGAAGACTTTCATAGTAAGGATTATAAAGTATCATCTGATCCTCCCTGCATCATTGAAAAACTGTGTTCGTTACATTATGGTTTAGTTTTAGAAGCAAAAGGAATAAAAGAACATTTTTGGAAGCCATATATTCGGAAACTTTTTGACAAAAAGGTTGGTCAATAAATTTGTAACAGAAAAATTGCTCATTATCTTCAAAACCTTTGTAAGATCTAAAATATCCATTCTTTGTTCTTAACTGTTTTACAGCTTTTAAAAGGCAAAGATGAGAATCTGACTGGATTTCTAGATCCTGGGAACTTTGGAGATAGCTTGTGAGTGGCTGCGTTCGTGGTTTGGTTTGCGTTAGTATCGCCCTGATACAATCGCACTTGTGTTATTAGCTGTTCACAGTAACACTAGATTCCTTGACTTGAATATTTATTAATGTTTATACATTGCACTGCGTTCCAG
The DNA here is from genome assembly GCA_024611175.1 of Megaceryle torquata. Lineage (NCBI taxonomy): Eukaryota > Metazoa > Chordata > Aves > Coraciiformes > Cerylidae > Megaceryle > Megaceryle torquata. The sequence goes on along the minus strand of JANIJG010000984.1, from coordinate 22,122 downwards.
TTCCTTTTCTTTGAGGTGGCTCAGTCTGAGGACTGATTCTTCGGGATGGTGTTACTTGACAGCTGTTTTACTATGTTTCTATCTCTCCTTCACTTTTTGTATGTAAAGTGTTAGTATGAAAAAGATGCAGGAGCACATTGAATGAGTGGGAAGTGGTAGGAAAAAATAGGGTTTGCTGGAATATTTTTCTTTGTAAACCTAGAGATGCTTATAAGCAAGACTTGGTTTCTTTTAAACAGTAAAAAATGACAAGTGTAGTTTACAATGATGTGATGCTGTGTAAATTTTGAGGAGTTTCTAGCCAAATAAGAGTTCTCAGTATATTATGATGTTCTTCCTGCACCTACACTAAATAGCAAGCCATCAGATACAGGGGGAAAACAATGTCCTTGCCCCTGTCATGACTAAGATACTGTAGATTTTAAAGGACCTCCAATTCTTAAAGTCAGGGTTAAAAGAAGTTCTGAAAGAGACTTCCAAGAGGCCAGAACTGCATTCCTTCAGCAAACAGGTCAAAAAAGCACCGTCTAAATAAAAGGGGATTTTATATCTCTCTTTTCCTTTCTGCTGTAGCAAAGCCATCAACAAGGCCTATGAGGAGTATGTCTTGTCAGTTGGAAATCTCGATGAGCGAATATTTCTTGGGGAGGATGCAGATGAAGAAATTGGAACTCTCACCAGGTGCTTAAATACAGCTTCAGGAATGGAAACAGCTGAAAGAGTACAAGTGAAGCATAATTTGCAGCAGCACTTTGACAGGGTGAGTATGACATGGTCTGTGTTGCTCTTTTTGTACGGAGAATAAGTCAAGTTAGTCTATATCTAATGAAGAGAAGCAGCTACTAAAACTTACCATCTTTATTGTTCAAGGTGATCCAGGACTGTGCACAGCATGGCTGAGTTAGACTGTGTAGTTGATTAGTGGTGTAGTGCGATATATTGTTTAGTTTGGGATTGTTTGGACAGATTTTCTCCACGTATTTGGATTTTCTTTGATTAAATCCAGTACTGAGAATACTTAGGTAATTACCTGAAGAGGTATCTTTAGGTAAATCTTTATGTGAAGATTTTCAAGCACAAACCAACGGGCACTTTTCTTCGGTTGTTTGGCAGGTGCTGAGTAGTCCTGCAATTGTTGAAGCCCTCTGGGCCTACATCTGTTCACAGTTTTAGTTAAATCACTAGGGAATCTTTTCCACCTTGCTTCCCTAAAAGCAAGATACATAGATTTGTCTTGATATGTGACTAATAAAATAGCGCAGCATCTACTCTTTGAGAGGATACAGAACACTACATGTTCCAGAACACTAAAGTAAAGAACTATAAAATTATCAGGGCCTCTGTGGGACTAAAGCAGCTTTCAGAGAACAGGCTCTGGCTTTGATTGCAGATGTGTATGTGTGATTGCAGCATATCAGTATGTTCCTGAAGATGGGAAAGGTATCTGAAAGAAGGTCAGGTACAAGACAGGCAAATAAAGAAGGTTATAAACTGGATTAGCACAATTAGATTACAGACAGCAAAAGGGTAAAACAGTTATGTGATCTTTTCCCAAAGTGAGAGCTGGTTAATGGCTTTAAACATTCTGGAAAGAAAAGATGAAAATAACTTTATCTGCAAAATCGGTACAAATACATTCTTTGCTTCTGATCTATTTAAAGAAATAAATCAGCCACTGCATTTTGCTGGCACAGTTCTGGGTGCCTAACTCCTGTGGGTTTCTGTAGTGTGGAGACAGCGTGGCCTGTATGACAGCATCTTGCGGCTTCAGGGCTTCTGTTGCTGCATGTTCTGGGGAGTCCGAGGCGGGGCTTGGGGAAACATCTTCCTGGTTGGGTATGGAGATAGAAACAAAACAAACTTTGGAGTGTGTGGGGAACATCGGAGGAGTATTGGGAGCCAGACTGCAAAATGTAATGTATCCATTAAAATACAGAAAACATGTCTTGGTTAAGTAGTTGCGTGGTTAAGATAATTAGAAGATGCATTGGGTTTGCTGTACATTAACCGAAGGAACATCTCTGATGTTAAATTATTTTGATGTGATAGCTTGATCTGTGCAAGTGATTTAAAATGCGAATTTGAGATTCAGGAGGACTTTTCACATTAAGAGCTAAACCTGTGAAAGGAAACCCTGTCTCAGTACATTTTTTCCTGTCAGCTACAGCTCCCTTTGGTACTCAAAGGATAAAGAGGAGGAGACTGATGGAGATTTTCTGGGGTTTTTTTAGCTTGAAAGTATCTGCATTTCAGTTCAGGTCACACCCTCTCTGTTTATACAGTACTGTTTGATACAAACACCTAAGTGACACAGATAAATCTTTTATTGCTGGCTCTTAACTGAGACATAAACTACTTTGGGCTGTTTGATTCCCAGCCATTTTATCCCGGCACATATCATAACACAGGTAAGAACTGTACAGACTGATACTTCTAGGTTCTGATCGGTATCTTAAGTTTTATAATAGTGTACAGTTATATGCTTTTTCTTTTTTCTTTGTCTTTTCAGTCCAAATCGCTTAGAATTACAACCCCACTTACTGGCCGCAAGTATATTAAAGATAGCAACCCATATGTGACACCTGTATCCATAGCAACATACAGTTTGAGCCGCCTTCATACGATGCTGGCAGGACTGAAGAATGCCCCCAGTGAAAATCTGGAGCAAATACTCAGGTAAGTCTGATGTTTATTTAACCAAATACTTCTATTTCTTTAATAGTTTTAGTAACAAATGTTAATTCTTAACATTTAACATAAAACACTTAACATAAAAGCAGTGTAATTTAGAATACGAGTCAGTCTTGAAAGGTTCTGAAGCAACACAGATACAGAGACACATTTAAATCACAAAAAAAACCCCCTTTTTTTCTTACTTAGACACATTTGTCCTTAAGAGCTAGATGGCTGTAAGAACATACAGCTAAAACCCAACAGTTCTGAGCTTCTCTAACAGAAACTGAAAATACACAATTTTCAAGACTCTTCTTCTTCCTACTTATCAAATCTCACCACCTAGCAAATCACTGCATGCTGCAGGAGGTGCAAAATAAAATGTGTTGTCCACGTAGATAAACTGTTGCTTCAGGTACATTATGTTTTAAAATAATTTTTATAACGTGGAAAATGCTGTTTAAATATTTATCCTCGCTCATAAGCATAACTGCTGCAATATATACACTAATAACAACAATACACTATAGCCATTTTACAGTACATATACAGTTAGGCATGCGTGCGGGTGTTTGTAGGGCTCTGTGGTATATTTACAGTTTCATGCTTTCATCATGTTCTAGAAACAGTTGTTATTTGTTTTTAAAGTTGTTTTGTTTTGTCTTCGTAGAAATAGTAGTTTGAAAATGTTTCGTTTTCATTTTCAGGTCCTGTGCCAGAGATCCTTCTCAATCTATTGCAAGCAGAGTAAAAGAGATGCATGAAGTATACTGCCAGAGCACACAAGCTGAAGGAGAACTGGGCAATTTTTCCAAAGGTGGGAAACATTTTGTTTATACAGATAAGAATTAAAATGCCTGTAAACACACCGATCTCTTGTAATTACAGTTCTACTTACAAGTTATGCTTTAGCATATGTGCATTTTCTATTACTTTTGTCTTTTCCTGTATTCTTAAGACATGGCACGTTTCAACCTGCATACAATTTTGTAATTGGCCTTGGCTTAAATCACTGCAATTTGATGACACTTCCAGTTGTACAGAAGTGAAATGGAAAGCATTGTTAAGGGTACCACTTTTTCTCTCAACTATAAGAATAAAGTAGCGATGGCATGGATTTCTGTGTTAGTAATGAAAACTGTAGTCTTCAAAAACCCTACAGCAGTTTTGGCTTACGTCCAAGAATGGATTAATACAGATACTAAAATCCTGCCAGAATAAACACCAAGTATTTTTTTGCCAAGTTGTCATGACTTGGGAGGTGTGTGAAGATGGATTACAAATAAGGAAGATGCTCTTGACCTTTCTTAATAGGGCCTCACTTTGTTCTTGTCAGCATAGTTGCTTCAGGGTTTTCTGTTGCACCGTGCAAGGTGGATTCATACAGGTATTCTTTTCAATGTACTTTCTGAACTGTATATTGTATTTAGCAATATTAAGTATTGTTGTTCTAGATGGTGTTTCCATTACATCTGGGGTCAGTAATAAGTTATTTTGTTCTGCATTCACAAGTCAGTGCGGCACAGGTAAGGGGTGCCTAAGTTAACTATTAAGTGGTGTAGTCCTGAAGGTATTGTAGCCACAGCAGCACAGAAATCCACACGAGCTATACTAAATTGTATCTCTATAGCTTAAGATAAAGAATGCAATTCCTTTACCACATATACCAATATTCTATCTACTTAAAATTCCCGCAGATGTTGCTAGTAAGCATTTTCGTCGTGCTGAGGTGCTATACTACAAGGTCTTGGAGTCGGTCATTGAGCAAGAGAAGAGAAGACTGGGAGATACTGACTTATCTGTAAGGAAAACTAATCAAATTGTGCCTTGTTTTTAAAGTTGGACCTAACAAGAAGTTGTAGAGCAGAATAGAGAGCTATTTAAAATGAGGGTGAGAACTAGTAATCTGTACGTACACCTGAACGGAAGAAAAAAAGTGTTCAAAAAAATCATGTGTTTGCAAACACAAAGATATATGGGATTTTAATTGCATAAGAATGGCTAATTTTGGATTCTGTTCTGTCTCTTACAAAACAACATCTCTTTTTATAAGCTTGATAATTTTCCTGGCAGATTGAGAAGCATTTTATTGTTCTGTAGCTATACTGTAAATTAAGCATTAAAATTTGCCACTCTTGCAGGCAATACTGGAGCAAGATGTGTTCCATAGATCGCTGCTGGCATGTTGCCTTGAGATAATTACCTTTACATATAAGCCTCCTGGAAACTTCCCATTCATCACTGAACTATTTGACATTCCTGTTTATCACTTCTATAAGGTAAAGTGTCTGACAACTAGAAACACTTATCAAGTCATGAGTGCTCTACTGCGTTCTGTTAAGTAATCTCTTTATATTAACCCTTCATTCTCAGCTTTGTCCCTTTTTATACTGAAAAATATTACCCAATTGTCTGTCATTCTGGGGTGTCTTGGGCATCTAAAAATCAAAGCACAGGTAGCAGTTTAAGTCAGGAGCAGTATCCCAACATCTGTGTAGTAACCAACAGATCATCATTTTATTGTGAGCTAGTGCTGCAGCTCTTCTGTAACAGTGCTTGACATGTTTGCTTACAAAGATACAAATAGCTGTCTTCTGATAAAACTGCAAGACAACCCATCATTAAGTCATAGTAATGCAGCCTTACGCTTTCTCTTCATCCTTGAAAATTAGGAATTAGGTCTTTCTGTAAGAAGAGGTATACGAAACAAGTACATTACATTGATCATAATTATCTGCCTCACAGGTAATTGAGGTTTTCATCAGAGTAGAGGATGGCCTTTGTCGGGAGGTAGTAAAACACCTTAATCATATTGAAGAACAGATCTTGGAAAGTATGGCGTGGAAGCAGGAATCCATACTGTGGGACAGAATCAGAGATAATGAAAACAAAGTTCCTAGTTGTGAAGAGGTGAGCACTACTCTACCTGTTTTATAGTTTTCCTAGTGAGACAGGATGGTAAAGAGCAGCCGTTAAACCCTGCAGGAGAGGCTTTAGTGTCCAGATTTCAGTTGCACCCTACAGGCTGCTCAGTGCAGTAGAACAGTGAGTAAAATGCACAAGCAGGGAAGGTTTGGACCAGTCACTTCACTTGAAAAGATTACTAGACAAGAAGAAATATGGTAAAAAGTCCAGACTTGTAATTGTAGCCACAGAAAGGTTGTTACCGTACTGTATCTTTTACAGCAGTAGAATCTACTACAAAGGGTTAGTGCAGTTTAGAGTAAGTTTTTCAGTGTCCTTGTTTTAAATCTTTTTGATGCAGTTTTGCTGTTCAAAAGTTGTAGTGCAGAAGCTTTTAAGATTATTTATTTATTTATTTATGTAGTCAGTTGTGCTACAGACACTAATAAAGGTATCAATGTTTTAGGTAATGCCACCTCAGTATTTTGAGAGATCTGCTGGGAGCAGTGTTGTAGGTTCACCATTGACACCGAGACGGATAAATGAGGTTCGTGCCGAAACAGGACTAGGAAAAGGTGAGGTTTTTTAAGCATTACATCCTTACACTTCCTAAACCATGGCTCTAATTTTTAAATCAAGCAAGCTACTTTAGTGTCAACATACAGCTAAATATAAACACATTTGTAAACAGTAATTTCTACTGCAACTCACGCAGTTAGGGCAGACATCCAAGACCGATGCATTCATTATTTCAGTGTGCGCAGAATACTGTTGACAGCATGTTTTCTGGAGGTTATATATAGGGTACATGTGTATATGTTAAATCATATTTATACTTGCGGGCAGTACTTGTGTTCAAATCAGTAGCACTTGAACAGTTTGCTTCATTGTTACACTGGAATAGATGCTCCACTATATAATCAGTTATAGGAAGTCACAACCTGTTTCTCTGGAAAAATAAATGCTAATACAGTAGCTTAGAATAATACTAAACACAGCATGATTTCAGATTGTCACCTCTAAAGGCAATCTGTAAGCCACAAACGCAGACAAAAGGAATTTTAAAAAATGTTTCCTGAAGCACTGAGTGACATATTTTGGTTCTTGATAGACTTCTGTCATGTGTTTGTGTAATCAGGGATAATACAACAAGCCTTACGTACATATATTTATGCATGGTTGCTTATTTTTGTTTGTTTTTTTTATCCACAGGCCTTTCATCCTCTCCACCAACCCTGTATGACAGATACAGTTCTCCTACAGCCAATCCAACAAGGAGAAGACTGTTTGCTGATAATGATAATATCTCTGACAGTGGAACTCCAGTAAGAGTTTCCCAACAGCCTGTGGTAAATACAGTGCCCATGCAGAATATGAATCCTGAAGCGATGTCAGTGACTCCAGTGCCTGGCCAGACGCTGGTTACAGTGGCAACTGCCACTGTAACAGCCAATAATGGGCAAACTGTGACAATACCAGTACAAGGTGAGAAAAAAAGCTATTGGAGAAAAGCTACTTACTCAGGGTTGTTTGTATTAGTACACAGCACGGGGGAGAGGGGGGTAACAGAAGGCCAGTGAAGAGAAAAGTGGGTTTAAAGATTTGAAATTGGGAAAAATTGTTTGAATACATGAGCAGAATTTAGATACAGAACATGTATAGGACAAGGATGTTCTGACTGCCAACAGCTATTTTAGAAGAGTTGGTTATTTCAGTAAAGCAGCCTTCCTGAACTGGCACAGGCTGAAAGTTAGTATGAAAAATGTAGTTCATTTTCAGTATCTTCTTGTCTCCTTGTGATGAAAACTATTTTGATGAAACAATTTCATATCTAATATACTACATGTATAGTTATAAGCAACGAAGAGAAGAATTGCTCAATTCTTTAAACCAAACCAACCACAAACACCATTCTCCCCACCACCCTGCTCTTTTTTTCAAACTCTTTTTCTTCAATTACAGGTATTGCCAATGAAAATGGAGGAATAACTTTCTTCCCAGTCCAAGTAAATGTAGGTACCCAGCCTCAGGCTGTCTCCGGTCCCATTCAGCCTCTCAGTGCCCAGACTCTTGCTGGAACTTTGAACACTCAGATGACTGGGGCAACGCTGCAGCTACCAAGCCAGTTAACTGTTCAGCAAATAGCTCCTGGAGAGCAAAGACAAACCCAGCAATTGACCAATGCCATGTCCATCAGGCCTCGCAAGATGGGCTCACTCTCACTCTTCTTTAGAAAGGTACTTTTCGGTCTCATTTGTGCTTTGCTTAGTTTGTATCTGGTAAGTCTTCAGTGATTTTTAAAATATATTCTTAGTGGTAGTAATAAGAGGAGATTATTATATACATATATAGTGGTATATTAGATATGTATACAGCGGTAGTAATGATCAGCGAATATTCACTTTCCAAACTGATGCCTATTTAAACACATACCTGAAGAGCAGTTTTCTTATGCAGGCAACTTCTCACTAGCAAAGGAGTAGATGATCACCAGAATTATCAATCACATCACGAGTTGTGAAGTAGATTATGCACTTGGCCAGCAGGTACTTAAAGGTGTCCAGTTTCTTTAAGGCTCTTAAAAAGAAACTAAGTCACCCTTAAGACATTCTGATTTATTCAATACAGGGGTTTCTATAGGCTGTGTAGTGCTCTCTCTGGGCTCAGGACAATGCAGAAATTCAAACAAGTTCTTTCTTAGCATCAGTACCAGTACTGAGAACATCTGTGTCTTGTAAGCAAATTATTAATTATTCTATTACTATTAAGGAAATAAATTTAGTTTTTTGGCTTATCATTTGCTCAAGCCCTACAGAGTGTGCAAGCCTGGACTACTCCTTAGTAGGGTAAGGAAAACACTACTACTGAGGCCCTAAGCACAGTCTCCGTTGCAACAGGTCTATCATCTAGCCAGTGTTCGTTTAAGAGATCTCTGTGTCAAACTCGACATATCCGATGAGCTGCGGAAGAAGATCTGGACATGTTTCGAGTACTCCTTGGTGCGCTTCCCTGAAATCATGATGGACAGACATTTGGACCAGCTGCTGATGTGTGCCATCTATGTAATGGCTAAGGTAAGGTGTGAATCAAGAAAAAAAACAAACTACTTCTATCAGACTTCATATTCCAATGATTAAGACTCCTGAAAAAAAAACCCTAAACCCAACCAAAGACCACACACAACCAACCCCAAACAAGCAAAATATCCCACAGAAAAACTGTTAACCTTTTCTGTCCATCTCCCCTTAGGTTACTAAGGAAGATAGATCATTTCAGAACATTATGCGCTGCTATCGGACACAACCACAAGCCAAGAGTCATGTAAGTGCAGTCAGTATTGCATAGTGTGGTATAGCCCATTTATTAAACGCCTTAGCTCTTTTTTAGGAGTAGATTGCTTTTTAAAGTAACATTTAGTATTCAATGACTGCAGTCTGAGCCATTCTCCTCAAAAGACAGAAGTCAGAGCCAAAATCCTGCACTACTGAAAGCTTTTTATGTTAAAACTATACCCAAAAGAGAAAATATCTTTACTTAAAACGTATGGAGGGAGCACTTGTTGGGCAATACTCCTCCCTCTTTAGAGGATGTATTTTCCCATGTAAGAAGCAACTGGATACCCCCAGTGAGGTTTCTCAAAGCAGATACTTCATGTGGACTACTGTTTCCTATGTCACTGCACGTCTCTTCAACCTTCCCTCATCATGCTTCTTTTTCCCTGCAGGTGTATCGGAGTGTCCTGATAAAAGGCCGGAGACTCCGCTGCTGCTCTGGCAGCAGTGATAGCAGTAGCCAGCAGAGCTCGCCAACAGACAGAAGTAAAGAGAGGAACAAAGAAAAGAGTAAGAGTTTCCAAATTCCAGATGTTTGGGTTTAATCCATCTCAAAACAGTGAGCTTAGAGAGCTGGATTTTGTCTCACCACACCCCAAGGGCTTACTTTTTGGAAAACTTGGACACGATTAAGAATATATTGATAACGTTCAAAAGCTGCTGTAACTCCAGCTTAATATTGCATCCACTGATAGTTTTGAATCTATCACAGGCACTTACTGTAACAGCTGACCACAACAGCTGGCCCGAGCTCTTAGAATGCAGTTTCTACTTCCAAGAACGTGTCCTTGTGGAAGGAATGGAAATCAGAGCTAGTCCCTGTTCACACTTACTCCTTTACTTACCCCAGTCACGGAGCAGCAGTAGTTCTCACTGCAGCAGCTGGCTGCCTTCAGAGACAGGAATGCTCCAACCACCCACAGCAGCTATTTTAGCAGACATGACATCTCTGAAGTCTTTCCTTGACATTTGAACTGACACGTTTTCCTTGAACTAACTTCTATTAAGGATAGCAAATAGGTGATGCTGTCTCTTCATTCATACCACCAGTTTTCAAGATATTTAATAGATGCCAGTATAAACTGTCAGTATTAATGCTTTCTGTCACAGAGGTGAGGAAAAAATCATATATATTTTGCAACTCCCCACATTAAACCATCAGGAAGTGTTACCAAGCCAAATATTTCTACTTCTAGCTGAAAAAGACTACAGTTCCTCCTTTGAAATCATGCCAGCTGGCAACAAGAAAGAGCTACTGTTAGAAGCATAGTACAGTTGCCTGAAAAATGCAGTTTTAGCTCTGCTGATACTGGGATGAAACTCAGCTTTATACTGAAAAACCACTTGCTGTTTATCCTGTAGGAAGTTAGAAACCAAATGCGTTTCTGTGCAGGTCCTCAGCAGTTTGCTGCTCCCTAACAACATGATCCTTTTTTCTAAAGGAAGATGCTAAGGGGACAAAACTGGCATGGCTGATATTGCCACCAGACTTATGGTGCTCACACTGCCATTTAAAGGTCTGGGACATGGTTCTTGTGTGCAGCTGGGTGTTTGGGGGTCAGAATGACGGGAGCACATAATGCTGAGCCTGCTCTCGTCCCGCAGCCAGCCGAGACTCCAGCCCCGTGATGCGGTCCAGCAGCACCCTGCCCGTGCCGCACCCCAACAGTGCGCCCCCCACGCCGACCCGACTGACTGGCGCCAACAGCGACACAGAGGAGGAGGAGCGAGGGGACCTTATACAATTCTATAACACCATCTACATTGAGCAGATTAAAGAGTTTGCTCTGAAGTATACTTCAAATGCAGTAAGTTACTGTCTGTGCTTTTCATCAGCAAATACTGCTTTACTGTTCATACAGTATGTACTCATAGCCAACTTCACTGTAAGCAAATTCAGGGGATTATATTTTTAAGACAATAATTTCACCTCACGGACATAACCTGCTACTAAAAATACAAAGTACTTGTGATGCCTATTTGCTGTTTCCTCTATGGAATACACAGCACTGAGCAGTGTCTTGGACATAGAAAATTACATTTTAAAAGTACATTTTTAAAAATACTAATCTGGCCTAATGATATGACAAAAGTTGCATCTGTTCTAAATATGTATGGTATGACATTAGTGGAAAGAAAATAATCCTTGTTTAAGATGACTAACTCCCAGCAGCCTTACTGTGGTAACCCCTGAGCTCAGACCCCAGCTCCTGGGTGATTCTCACTTTCTCTTGAGCAGGCCGATTCTCCTCCGCTCTCGCCCTACCCGTTTGTGCGGATCAGCTCCCCGCGCAGAATACAACTGTTCCAGAACCACCCTGTGTACATCTCACCGCACAGAAATGAGTCTGCTCTCTCCCCTCGAGAGAAAATATTTTATTATTTCAGTAGCAGCCCATCTAAGGTGAGACTAAAGGGTTTTCAATTGCCTTTACAAATCCTTAATTATAACCTTTTCTTTTTGTGAGTGAAATCAGAGAGAATTGTGTAGTGACCTTTCTGTTCATGTTGTCTGACATGTACCTTCTCACCTAACTCTCTTCCAACTGTCAGTTTGGGTACCTAAGAGGCCACAGTACCCTTTGCTTTCAGGTAATGAATTGCTTGGTATGGAGACTGCTTAGAGGACATCACAAGTGCAATCACAGACTCTTTCCTACCTAGTGAGAGGAAATCCCTCAAATGGAGCTTAACATGGAAGGACTTACCAGGTGACTGTAATAGACTGAATCAGGTCTTCTCTGGTCACCATGAGTGAAGCAGAAATCTTCCCCGAGAAGCATCTTCATTCTAGACAGGAATTGTTGCATCTGTGCTGTGAGATAAGAGTTATAACTATGGATGGAAGGCCTTTCAGCTCTACCTGCATTGACACAACAAGCCTGCTCAACTTTAAGTAAGGCTCTAGCACATTCTGGTAATGGAAAGACGAGTACGTGATTAAAAGGGTTAGTCTGTCACAGGAAGAACTTTATACAGTAGAGACCTCCAGATATAAAGCATAAGTAATCCCACTGTAATGCAACTAACAAAAGTTCACTTGATATTTTGGTAGTCATACTAATGAGAAGTAACTCTACTTTTTTTTTCCTCCCTCCTCTCTCCAGAGGCTAAAGGAAATTAATAGCATGGTTAGAACTGGAGAAACTCCAACCAAGAAGAGAGGCATTCTCTTAGAAGATGGTACTGAAGCACCAGCTAAACGAATCTGTCAGGAGAATCACACTGCCCTCTTAAGACGACTACAAGATGTAGCCAATGACAGAGGCTCTCACTGAGTCCAGTGGCTCAGCACAGGTGTTCCCTCACTGCTGCTCCACGGGGCCATGCTGCTTCGCCCATCCCACGGCGTCACCCAGAGTCATGCAGTCTCTGCAAGTGTCTTCAGCTAGGCTGTCCTCCTCCCACCTTACTGCCCTGGGTGCAGCCTGCCTCCTGCCAGACTGCACCAAGGCCCCTGTACCTGTTGGGAAGGGGCAGGAGGAGCCTTTCCCCCAGTACCCAGCACAATGCAGGTGCACTTCAGACCCTATGACCCACCCTCCCCCTGTAGTTAAGCTCATCGTAAGGCAAGAGGCTCACGTCCAGGCTTTTGCCTTCAGAAAGCAGCTGAAGAGCTTCCCAGAGCTTGGAGAACACGGCTTTCTACCTTGCAACAGGTAGTGAAATACATTCCTCTGCTCTAACCAGTTCACTCGCCCTGTTTTTATCACTGCTTTACCACCGTCATCTTTGTCCAAGAAAGTTACCCGTGTGTCAGACAGGGGAGCACTGCACCAGGGTCACCAGAGTCAAGGACCTCCACAGGACAAAGACTCACAAGTAATATTCTAGAAAGGTCCAGTTCTGCTTGGAAAGGGAAGATGGGAGTAATCTTTTTAAGCCCTGAAGACAGAAAGCTGTCTGAATGGATTGTTTCTCATGTGCCCCCAAAAACCATCACAATAGTTTGCTTTAATGTTTGGGCACCTTGCTGTATAAAAGGTAGATAGTTTTATTTCTGCATTGTTTTTAGCTGTGCAATGTTTTAAAGTGAACTCACGTTCCAAAGGTGGCACTTTTGATAGGGATGTGAAGCATCATTTTTAAGGCAGATTAGTTTTGCTGTATATTTGCAATGGCACTTTCTAAATGTGAATATTTTTTGCAAAGGCTGACTCCAATGTCTTTCAGTATTGAAGCAATTTAACTTTTGTATTTATTTTCCAATTGATGTCCCATAGCTCCCCTCTTCAGCAAATGGCATCAAAAGCTCATTTTACCTTGCTGTACGTGCAGCGAGGGGTGCAAGGAGTGCGCAATGGTTGCTTTTTCCAAGATATTTTATATGCTTGTGATGTTTATTCAGATAGCTTTTCTTGAGAGTCAGGAAGTAGCCACCTCACGTACTCAGTAGAGGGATAGTGGTGTCCAGCTCTCAAAACATATACTTAGGGGTTTTTTTCCATTTTTAATGAACAGAGTTGTTTGTTTTCTCTTGGGGGGTGGGGGAGGATTTGGGGGTTTTTAAATGGAATAAATCAGGCTGCCTGGGAGCAATCTCTCCCCTGTTAACAGGATAAGGAAGTGGTGCATATATTAGACTTTGTAGTTGTTTTAAAATAGTTCCCAAATACTGGATTTATTAGGAAAGCATTAAACACACTAACCACCAGTACACGACACCCATTTACTCCTGTTCAATGACCTAACTGGGGACAGCAGCGGTGTTAATGTAAAATGTAGCACACTCAGATTCTACAAGTTTTTATAAGGAAGCAAAAGCTAATGACTGAAAATTCAGAGCTTATCCTGCTCTTGTCTATTGGGAAAATTTAGGATTTAATTCCACTGTAAACTCAATTACAGTTAAAATAAAAGCATCTTTCTTTCTTACCTGCATAACAAAAAGGCTGAAATTTAGAAACTGTGTAGATGTGTCTGTAAAAATATTTATGAAATTGTCAGACAATTCTTGTTACCCTGTATCCTTTACATTACTTTGTATGAAAATATTCCAAGTGTATTTTTCAATTCAGAATTTATAAACTCAGAACTTTATGGTCTTGTGTGGAAAAGAGGATCATATATGCAAAGCTAAAACTAGTCTGTAGCTCACAAACACTGGGTTTGAGCAGTTAGTGCAAAAAGACAGTATCAAAATGTTCATATAGCAGGGATAAGGCATATGACATATACCTGAGACTGCAAGAACTTCAAACACTGCAACTGATGGTTTAACAATCAACTAATAAATAATTGCAGCTACTAGTCACATTAGGTTTTGGGGACATTTCTAAGAATTCTTAAAAGTCATTAGGAACTCTTCTGGATGCTGGCAGCAGGCACCATATTTCTACAGTGATGTACGGGCTGTTGTTCCCCTGTGTTTTTACTTTGTGGCCCTGGCACTCAGCTTCACCAGCTTCCGTTGTTTCTATCCCTTTCTGAAATTAAATTGTTTAGTAAGCCTCAGGAGTAAATAGTAACAGAAGTACAACTTGTAGTTTATGCTTTGAAACAAATGCTACAAAAGCTACTTCAACAGAGGTGTTCCACAGTGCGGGGGGGGGCAGAAAATCAAACCTAGTGTATAAACATGCTTTCAAAAAGAAATCTGAGGTGGCTTCAGAATATCTTTTAAGACTTAGAATCCAGTGGTTGGGTTGGATGGGACCTAGAAGGCTCACTTACTGAGTCCAGCTGCAGCTGCCACCATTTCTGGCATCATTTCTCTTTCTCAAATAGTCTTGACAGAGTTCAGAATTGCAAAGCTGATATTAAAAAAATGACCCTTATCAAAGTATTGTCAGGGACTTACATTTATTTTTTCATTGACTGCTCTACAGCACTGCTGTATGAACAGATAGAGGGGCCTCTCCTAACAGCAACCACTGCTCCAAGACTCCAAGAGCCTGCCAGAGCCTTCAGTTTACACAGACCCATACCTCACATACACTCAGTTAGCAAGAGCTCTCTGAGAGCAGAAGGCAATAGCTCAGTTGCAAATATGTTGTTCGGAAGTACATGCTTGGTAACTTACGCTTAGAATTCCTCTTACTTTAACCTTGAATTTTTTTCAGGAAGGAACAACTATAAATTATATTTCTCTCATTACACTGAATGTAATTGGATGTACTAAGGTATAGAAAGAACATCTTAGCACTCAGTCAAGAACTGAGGTCCTGTAACAGACACTTTATAAGATAAAGGGGATTAGAGGAAAGAGTAGCCCAAGAACTGCACCTTTGTATCCACTTCCTTCTCTGCCTTAATGAGGATCCTTGCTCTCTGCACACCCGTTGCATTCTTCTGTCTAAAGAGGAACTCCAGCAGTACTAAAGACATTCCAGGTAGCACCAGGAAACCGCTGCATCTCAAAGGCAGTAGCTATAAAGGGTTTAAAGGAACATCATGCAGTAAGATTTCAACACTAACTAAAAGAGTGCAAGTACTTAACTTATACAATGTTAAGTTCTGCATAGAAACCACTGAAGTCATCCTTAACTGTACATTAAATTTATCGATTAGGTATATGGTAGACTTGTGAAGTCTTTCTCTATTTCCTTAGTAACTAAAAACTTGTTCTCAAAGAGAACAGGGAAAGTTTGTCATATAACAAAGTGGATTTAGCTTATTAGATAAAAAGACATAAACCCCAAACACACACACCACCTTCCCCAGCTATCTTCTTATGTGTACATAAAGTGACCGCTACTTGTTACTGGACAGTAGGGTTTGCATTAACACCATCAGTACAGGCATGAGGAGCCAAAGGAGCATCAGCCCAGCTATAAAGGGTTGACATAACAGGTTTTGATAGGAAAATCTCACCTGTTAGGCAAGAATAAGGCATAGAGCTATACTATGGCATTAAGACGACTCTTGTGAAAAGATTCTGCCCTGAGCTCACACGTGTTTAGAGAGGTTTTCCTGCATGTGGCACAAAACTGTATTTAACCAGTCTCTTCAGTACCTATCCTCCTGTTATCTTATTAATACCCCGCACACAGATGCAGGTGAGCACACATGTATCCAGGTGCTTCCATCCCGGTTCCAGTCTTCACTAAATGTCTACAATATAGACAGACAGAGGGACAACAGCTAGACCATGGTTTCTTTTTATTTTAAGATGTCACTATTAACACACATTAGTCAAGCTATCCCTAGTAATCACCTAGGGGATCTAAAATCCTCTAATATTTTATTAGCTTAAAAGACCACCATTAAAAAGCTTTAATTTTAGTGTTTATGTAATAAAAGTCTAACAAGCCTCACATTCTGCTTTCACCCTGTCAGACTAATGTGCGCTTTAGTGACAATATCCATTTACAAATCAATAATGCATCATACATCATCCCCAGCTTTATCTCTGCAAAGTGCTAAATGGAGTCAATGAACCGTTTATTTACAATTTCAAATCCTAATATATTTACAATAGAAACCAAAAGTATTTAAAACCATTAAATATAGTGTTTAACTCTGCTATATTAGTTTACATGAACACAGCTTACCTCTGGCTTCATATTTCCAATGCTAATATTTCTGCCAGTAATTTAAGATTTTTTTTTTAAAAAATTGCTCTTCCTGGAGGGAAAAAATAAAAGCTTAAAAACCAACCCAAAGTCTCCAGGCATTTCAGAGTCCTGAGGAATTACCCACCCTCACAGTCTTCAGGTAGAAGTACTGCAGTGTTCAAGAGAGACTTATGCTCCAGGCAAACCTTTAAAACCTAATGCATATGTAAAACATTAAGAGTCAGTAATCCATTGAACAGGTTTACTGGAGTCACTGCTACCACTCAGATTTTACTAATCCGTAGTCAAGAAGGAAACTGCTGCTTTGCTGTTTCTCCCTCTGTTACATTCCCCTCCACCCACAGAAAGTATTTTGTGCACCATGGTCCAGAAGAGCTAAGTAGGCATCGTCTTCTCTTCTTTGCTGAATGGCTGAACGGAGCCGGGCTTTACCCACGACAGGCCAGAGACGTGCATGCTTTTGCAGTGCTGATCTTCTGGCTTCTTCTAGGCAGAAGACAGTTCAAGTCAGAATTACTAAATAACCCAAACCCACTTAAGTCCCTCCACATCTATTTTACTTTTGGTAAATACAAGCATAAAAGAGGCAAGTGTTGTTTCATCTCCTTCAAGGGAAGCAGTAAAATGGCTGCTGGTTTCATTTCTGGCAATCTGTAGAACTACCCTGACATTACTGCAGAGGCTTAACAACTTGGTTCATGTACCACCACCTCATCATAACATGAATATTAAAAGATACTCTTTGAACAGTGCCTTTTGCTTGAAGGCCATAGTCCAGCACCACTGCACTGCTATTAGCCAAATTTCTTGATACATCTACAGATGTGATTTGGATTGACACAACATTTCTGTCATTAACAAGACTGTTCTAACTGAAGCGTACCTCACTGTGGTGCTGGGCCTAGCATGTAGGAGTACTCCACCCACCAAAGGCTTCCAAAAGAAAATCAATACGGCAAAGTAGCAACTGATACCTTTGCTGTATCACCGAGTTTCTTAATGCTTTCCAGGGACGGTCTTTCCATGAGCAGTTATCCCAGTGAAACACTTACAGTAATGCCAACAGTAAATGCTAACAGTAGCTATTTCTACCCAACACAGTGCAATTAACATTTTACACTGACTACTGAAATTTAGAAGACAAATAAACAAACAAAAGTTTTGAGGAAGAAAGATGCAACATCAACTATCTGTAGATTGAAAGTAGTTTAAGGAACAGTTTAGTAAGTTAGAATACCTAGTCCAGCAGGTCAAAGAAACAGAAAAGCTTTGCAGGGTTTCTGCATACCAGGAACTAGCTCTGCCCCTGTGCTGCTACAGCTTCACCTGTGTGCCAACTACAACAAATTTAGAATGATGCATCAAGTTCTAGAAAGCAATAATTACATGAGTAGACTCTGTCATACTATGGGAAGCCTTTTTCCTGACTAAATTAAATCAGCAAGAAGACTGAACCTGCACTTTATCTGTCCCTCCCCATGTTTTGTGTGAGAGGTGACACTGCATGACAGAACTGCCATATTGCATCAGACAACAGCAACTGAGAGGGATCAGTTCAGCCTGCAGCTGCCTATCACATGGTGCACATGGGACATCATCTAGCAAAAGCCTTGCGCTCAGCAGGGAATTGGGACATCACAGCCATTCCTGGGCTGCAGTTCTAGAATAGCCTGGTTGTTTCCCAAGGCATAGGAATTACACAGGTAATAAACAGGGATCCAGGGCTGCAGGATGGAAAAACAAGACACAGGATCAGGGAACTTCATTTTACAGGGAAGGAAGAGAACATTCTCAGCTACACTAACATGGAACAAATCTCTTAAGGCACAGAAGTTGGGCCCTTCCTGCTATTAACAAACTACCTGAGTGACTAAAGTGCCACACAGTAGCTACTGAAGATGTTATCTTACGCTTTAAAAGAAATTAACATACATCTCCAAAGAAAAAGGACAAAATAAAAGCCATCATTTGCTATCAGTCTCCGTGACATCATATCCCTTCCACTTCAAGCACCTCAACTTGTTATTTTTCTTTACATCTTTGATTTAAAGATAATCAAGAAGGAGATAACAGTATGAAAGCAAAGAGGAAAACCAAAGAGAGTAAAAAATATTTCTTAAATCTCTAGAAGAGAAGTAGTAGTCAGAACCTAATCAAAATATTTTCTTGTGTGTTCTAAGACCGGAGAAAGGCTCCTTTCCTTAAGTCCTGCTGTGAATGGCAGCTGGGAACACTGTCATGCTGGGCTTACAGGCAGCGTACTGTACTAAGTTCAATGGGAACATCTCATTTGTGCCAGGAGACATGAAGGAACATGAGTTAAAGCTTGCAGCAAGGAAGAATGAAACTTTACTTTTTTTTTAATTACAAAAACTGCAGCAAATCACACCACAGCTCTAGTGCGAAGAGCCAAAGTCAGTAAAATTTTCAGAGCACACTTTCTTGCCAGTCCAGCAAAGATACCAGCTACCATTTCAGAACCCCTAGGCATTGCAAGTGGATTGACCTGTCAAGCCACTCAGTGGAGACTCAGAATTGCTGTGTGCCAGCTCTTGTCAAATGCTAAGAAAAAAACTACAAACAAAAGAGCCCAAACAACCCACTCCTCTCCCCTTAAACCAAAGGCGCTGCTCAGTTGAAAGCCATATGAAGCAACACGTTCTTGCTGTATCAGTAAGAGTGCTTTGTGACAAGTAACTCCAAGCACCCTTCGATTAGCTCGCGTTTCTTATTAGAAATCATTAGCCTTAGAGATATGAGCAAGGTACTCTGCTTGTGCTGCTTCAAAAGTTTCAGAATGAGAAGAAAGCCCTGAAGCTTTGATTCAGTAATGAGTTCTCTCAAGAGAAGATAACAGAGTTGTCAGGTTATGCAGAAGTGGTAATGGCCATGATGAGTGCAGGACAAGCTAATGGGCAGTCAGAAAATTTATTTCCCCTCTTTCCCTCCCTAAACAACAACAATGACAAAAAAACCACCCACAAACAAACAAATCTGCCAAGTGTGCCAGCAATTCTACTAAGCCTTCTAGCTGACTGATTAATTGCTTAACACAGTGAAGTTAGAACAGTGACACAACTGCTTAGTTAGGAGACCAAATAAGTTTCAGCATGCCTGCTGATCCAAAAGAGGGGTGGAATGAGGTCTGGTTAGTACACGCTCATCACAAGCATACAGAGAATCTTTCTTCCCTTATCAAGCAACAAACCCTTGCTACAGTGAGAATCTGGACTTTGCACATACCTTCTGAGTCAACATCTTCTCTCTTGCTTCATCATGTATAGCTGGATTCCATGGAGAAAAACTATGGAGAAAGAATAGTTACCTCTTACTTTGCATTTTTGCAAACTACAGCATAGACAGAGCAGAAAGCAGCAATTTTCCTTGGTTTAGTTTGTTGAATTTCAAGTTAACTAGAGGCCTACATTTTCAGTGTTAAAACACACAGTTAAGAGCTAAATTCACATTGTCATGGATCTTTTCTACAAGAAATATTTAGGTTTTCATTTTTGTTTGCAGTGAAAACTGGAAATTCAGCAGCTGCTACATGAAAAATTTCTCATATTCACCATGGAGCTGACTGCTCTGTCCCCCATGCAGTCAAGATTAAAAGAATTTTTACATTATGCCCAAAGGTACAGTCAGGCAAATTGCGTTCAGGAAAGCCCAAAAGCATTATTTGCTCCATGGCTGTCTCTATTTGAGGGAGCTCGGGTGTTTGGAGGCATTTGTTTGTTTGAGGTTTTGTTGAGATTTTGGTTGCTTAGGGAAAAAAAGTAAACACAAGTGTCAATACTAAGCAAATGAAAATAAGGGTAGGAATATTCAAAGTATTGCTATAAATATAAGAAAAAATAGGTCAGCCATTTTGGCAGGGAAAGGCTCCAAACCAACAACTATACCAAACTTGCTCTTGAGACATTAGGACACAGTGAATTTGCTCATGGTACTTACACAATTGCATAGGGATCCTCTATTTTGGGCTGATCAAATAAATGACTGCTGCATAGTTTGACACTGTCCACCACTTTACTTTTGAACAGCTGAATATCTTTTTCATACCTGCCAGGAGAAGTAAGTAATCTTAAGTAATTGCAAGGAGGCCCAGGTTTGCTCTAGAAGCACAGACAGATTTGGCAAAGCCTGAAATTTAGTTCCTAGTGCAACCAACTCTGGAGGCAGAGACCATGAACTGACAAACCATTTTAGTCACCTCCTGTTTCTGCCAGTCTATGTAAAAATCTCTTAACAGACCATGTCTATAGGCAGGAAAGACACTTACAGCACTGCAGCCTCAGGGTTCAGAGGACTAGCTGTATCAATCTTGTAGAAGACTCTGCGAGCATACATTAACACTTGCCATATGTGATTATGATTTCGCCTAAAAGAACAAAAACACAGTGAAGAAAGGAACAAGCTTCTTTCAAACTGCACATTGGTATTTACCACTTACCTCCATTTCGCAAATGCTCTTTTCACATCCAGTTCACCAGATAAAGGATCGACTAGTGGATGGAAGACAGGCAGGTCAAAAACCAAGCGCTGCATTAGAAAGAAGAAATTTATTATGACAACTTCAATCCTAATACTAAAACCACTGGGTGAAGGTCAGTCAGATGTTGCTTCTGAATACTAACTATTTGTTACTGCTTTTAAAGAAAGCAACCTGAAGTGACTTATACCAGCTGTGAAACTGTAACCCACACACCTCTGTTACAAGCAGGGTCTCGTCCTCTCTCACATGCTTATCGCCAAATCAGGAAGCTAATCCAGCTAACTGCACAGACACTTGTGCCAGCACAGGTAATAATATCAGATAAGATCAGATTAGAGGAGTTTTTCTGGTTTAGCTATTTGTGAGTGAAAGCTGTTGAGACACTTGAGCTACAATTGATACCTTTTCTATCCTACATGTTTTTAGGTAAACTATGCAGTGATGACACGGTGTCTTCAGTTCTGTACAGCTAACTTCCTCTGGTGTTCATGCATTCTTCCAAAAGAAAACTAAGTTTCAACAGGAGGGTTTCAAATCCCTATGCTAGAAAAAAAAAAAAAAAACAAAACAAAACCACACCCCAAAAACTGCATGAGAAATACTGAAATCTAATCTTTGAACAAAAGCATTTCCTACTAGTTCTGTTTAAAATGATAGCTTTATTCAAAACTTGACACCAAGCAGCCAACTTCCTGACACTGCAACTTGGTCTCAGCTGCAGCAGTTACATAAATGTGTCCCCCAACCAAGATCTTAAAGAAATTTGGTCAAGAGGGATGGATGCTCAGTTCTGGAGAGTCAGATTGCCACAAAAATTTATCTTTATTTTTTTAATTAATGTAATAAATTGAATACTTTTCCCTAAAGAGAAAAAGAGAAAGCAGAGATGGATTGTAACACCATACATGTATCTCCTCCCTTTGCTTCACCATTGTTCTCCTCAAGCAAGTTTTTTTTCATTGCAATTTAAGAGAGACAGGCGAGAAATCCTCCCATACAAACACAGTACAGGTGCCTGGATTTCATGTTCCTTTATGTTGCTTTTCAGGATTTGGATACTACTTCAAATGTTTCAGTGTTAACTTTCTTGCCCAGGAAGTAGCAGATGAAGAGTTGAGGTGAGGTTAAAAAAAAAAAAAAAAAAAAAAAAAAAAGCAAGAAACAAAAGTGGATTAATTAAATCTCAGCAAGTTAAATCTAC
>JANIJG010000983.1:0-127873 GCA_024611175.1 Megaceryle torquata | reverse complement strand
TCCCGTGCTGGTGCAAGAGCCGGGCACAGCCTGCAGCCTGCACCCGGGCAGCGGCGTGTGCCCATCGGAGCTCTGCCGGGGAAGGGCGTCGGTCGCTTGCGCTGCTCCGGTCCCCTCGGCCGCCTAGTGCCAGTTTCCTGGCCCGGCCCAGGCCGCCTCGGCTCGAGCTGCGGCGCGATCTGCGGCTCGCGACTGTCTCTGCGCTCCCCTCAGGTTCCCGCCGTTGAGGAGACGGGAGAAACAAGCGAACGGAGCACCAGGAAAAAGGAGCTGAAGAACCATGAGCCTTCAGCTTCAGCCGGCGTCCAAGAAACGGGCACCACCCTTCTCCTCGAGGCAGAGGAGAAGGGGCTGGTGGCACGAGCTGTGCCCGGGGGCGACCCGGCCAGAGGCTCCGGCAGAGGCGGGTTCACCCCAAAGGGTAGCGACTCAGCGCTGGGGCAGAAGAGGGATCGAGTGTGCTCAGGTCGGTCCCCGACTGACTCCTCCCGCAAGGGGCATCTCAGTGCTCGAAGGACTTTGTCCCTTCTTGGGAAGACCATCCCTTGCTGACAGGCAGAAAGGAGCTGAAATCTCTCTGAGGAAGGGGAGAGACCAAGAGTGGCAGGATGCAGGGCTCTGGCTGGTTGGGCAGTAACTGTAACAAATTTATAAACATTTGTAAAACTTCCGTTTTCATTTAGCAACCTCTACACACTGTTTTGAAAGTGAGACAATTTCAGGTAGAGTGTTAAAACTTCCCCAATGTTTGTCAGCCTGTTTCGAGCCCCGACACTCTGCTTTTTAACTGAAAAGCTCAACAAAGGGTTTACAAAATCCACGCTGACAAGTGCTAATAGAGTGTCATGGCTCCTAGGAGTCCTTGCTCTGGGGCAGGACTCACAGTCTCATCATAGTGAGCATTACATGAACACAACCAGAAGATGAGCTTATGGCAGGGAAAAACAACAGCTGGACAGAGACATGAGTACACAGAGGCCAGGAGCCAGTATCACTCAGCAGGATGAGTGCAGGCTGTGCACTTCCGACTATACCTGGCAAGCTCTTAGTAGACAGTGTGGTGAAGAGCAGCTCTGAGGACCACTAGGGATCTGAAGATCTTTCCTCTGTGCCTTCCCATCACCATGGGAAGTAACTGAAAAGCCCCTGAAAAGTGAACAAAAGCCCACAGTGCTGCTCCTGCAGGTCCACTTCCACAGCTGTAATGCTGGACCAAAGCTGAAATGGCAAGTGAAGACACACCTGAATTTTCTCATCACAGCAGGAAAGACAACCCAACATACCATTGTGCTCCTCGAGTCAGTTACTTGGTATTGCTGGTCCACCTGCTCCTGGGTTAGGTTTTTTTGGAAGGATCTTTGTATTTCATAGTTTGCTCTGATGTGGTTAAACTCTTCTCCTATATATGGTGTTCAACAGCTGGTATTAAAGCGTATTAAAGAGGAGACATCTACTCAATAAATCATATGTTCCTATTCAATAAATTACTTTGGAGTCTTTTCTCACTGAAATTATTTACAAGCATAAAAATCGACATTTGCTAGTTTTGTCATCCATCATTTTCAGAAGCTGGTTATGAACCAGTTGAGAAGGCAAAACCAGGTTTAAAAAGTCTGTCAGGCATGAAAATAAATGAAGGCAATGACAGGCAGGTGGCAGGTTGATGTAGCTGGGTTCGTCTCTGCACCAGGAGAACTTTCATTAGCATTGTCTGTCTCTATACAGAGGAAACTTGGAATTTGGTAACTAATTCATTTCACTTACCACCACCAGCCACACAGCTGCCACGGGAAGAAATAAGGGACATGAAAGTCACAGATGACTAAATCAGAGGAGGACCCATTACCTGCAGAAGCTGGTTTTAGAAAGGAGAATGTATATAGAGGAAAAATCTGGGCAATTAATCTCCATAGCACACAGACAGGGTGTGAACCACTGCTAAAAATGATCATTCTTGCCTTGTGTATTGAGTTACATGGGAAAAAGAACAAGGTACAAAGAGATGCTCAAGTATCAATATAGTGTTTAATACTCTTATATTCAAAAAAGTCCTAAAAAAGGTAAAATTTCAGTTACCGTCATCTGATAAAACCTTTCATCAGCACACTGAAGGAGTTAGAAATATTACACGTATTACACGGTGTTTGTTTCCAGTAGTTTACACTTCTATGAGGCCTACACTGTTTTAAATTTATTAACAAAAGTAGCAGCCCATTTTTGTCCTTCTATTTAAAATATTTTAAATATTGCATTCCACTTTACTCCACACTGATATGGATAAAGCTATTCTGGAGAGATTTATGTTATAATTGTCATCCATGGAAAAAGCAACATTCATCGGGTAGTGATTAGGAATTGCTGCTCAAGAGAATGCTCCCAACTGCAATCCGATGATGCTCACTTCAGTAATTAAGGAGTACTTGGTGACTCTGTGGTACTTAAAAATGAAGCACAAAATAACAGCACTTCCACTGGTTACACAAAAGGTGACTGAAGGGAGGAGTTGCAGAGATTTGTTTGCACAGTAACTGAAAGGTTGCTTCCAAAAGCAAGTATAATATATATGGAAATTAAATAAATTAAGTGCTTCAGCTGAAATTAAAAAAAAAAAGCATCACTTTCACAAACAGTTAAAAATGCCAAGTGCTGTGCATTGTTTTTAAAGGAAAAACAAGTTGAAAAAATAAACCAGTCATTAAGAATAGCCAAGTATCTCGTTTCACCAGCAGGGAGCTTTCAGTGCCATCAGGAAGAGTCTGTCTGTGTCAACATTTTAAATAATACAGCACCATAAATATACATACAGGGGTAATGGACAGCCTTCCCAGCTCAGTCTAGCTGCTAGTTCCCAAAGATACTCAACAGTTACAGTAACATCAACAAATACACTTTGTTTTTTTCTTTTTTGTGACCATTTCCAGCTATTACAGGCTATAAAGACAGAATTGAATCCCACTTCTCAGGTAACCCACATACTGCCCAAAAAGAGCTCCAGTGGAATTACTGATCTGGCTTCGGCTCTCTTGGTTCACTCTGCACCACGCAGGCTGGCCTAGAACCCTGGCCCTTCACAAAACACATGTCAAGTTTAAAGCCAGTGACCCCTCCATTCACATTCCCATTTCTTTATCAAAGGTGCAAGAGCAGCACAAGGCGCATAGAGAGATTCACTTCTACAACAATGTAGGGACTAAAATAACTCAAAAAAACCAAAACAGTAACACTGACAGGTGGTTGAAATGCATACAAAGTGCTGGAGCAAATAAAGCCCGAGGTCTTCATTTTTTTCCAGCACGGGTAGACATACTTTTAATAGCTTAACTATTCAGCTTTCCAAATGGCAATCTTCCCTTCTTCCCTTCCAGAGCCGCTGAGAACGTATCTGTCCTCGGCTGAGCACAGTGCCTTTACTGCATCGGTGTGACCAACCAACTCCTTCTCCACAGTCTTCTTCTCAGCACTGATCACATAGATCTTCCCTTTGCTTTTGCCTTGCAGTCTTCCACTGCTGCCAACCCACAACTGGAGTAAAACCAAAACAAGACCACAATCATTTTCGCTACCTGCAATTTCAGTCTAGGACAGAGTCAAGGAGTTTTGCATGCTACGCTGATACGGTGAGGGTTCTCTCTTGCTAGGCTGGAAAAGGAAATCACTGAAAATCTGTCAGAGTTCATACCTATGTCCCTCTCAGACTCCCTGATATTCCTTAAACTCCTCACCCCCTCCCAGAGCTCTGGCACTAAGCAAAGTGACCTCTCTCTGGGCTCACCTCCCACCACTGTGCACGCTGCTGCTGTCCCATGCTGGTGCAAGAGCTGGTGCAGATGCGCCTGGTCCAGCACAGCTGAACAGAGCTGTGGTCTTTTTGTGCCTTCTAGTTCTGCACAGGGTAAGTACTTCCTGTTGTGTATCTGCAATGCTTGCCAGCCAGAAAGCCTCCCGTTTCAGAGACACGTTACACCCTTGGTTTTTTAATCTCAGGTTTCTTCAAGACAAACAATGGCTTCTTTTTAATTAAAGCACTTAAAAGCAAGCCTGTGGCTGACAACCCTATCAGTCTTGTTAACCTTCACCAGGCTGCAGCTTCATTCTGAGTATCTGGAATGCTGTGTAGAAGAGGAGTACGGGTGCTCCAGCTACTACAACAGGCTCCAGGCTCCCACTTGGACAACTGAGGCTGTTGAGCTTTGGGCAGACTGAAAGATGGCACATGAACAGTCTGGTTCAGGAGATGGATCTCACAGGGATATTTTCCAGTTATTCCTTTTGTATCAGTGAGTTGGTCTACAATGTTAGTTAAGGTGGAGCTCAGTGAGGAATAAGTGCAAGAGAAAAGGAATGAAGTTCTTAAGTAGGAAAAAGAAAAAAAAAAAAAAAAAAAAAAAAAAAAGGCGCTTAATGCCTTGGGGTTTCCAAACTAAATATATCCCTTTCCATTGGGGAAGGGTATCTCAAAAGGTTTTTCCATCTTAGTTCACAAATCTGAGGGCTGAACACATAGAAAGCTTCACTGTTTCAGGAGGTGCTTCATGAAAAAAGTAATTTTTGAGGAAGGAAGGAGGGATAAATCTGAGAAAAAGATTCAGAAATTTGCTTTCCCAGTAGATGGATATTAGCTATTTATTTGCAAATGCACTTTAACCCTGTCTGTGTGGTATCACAACTACAACCATTTGCACAGCTATTGATATGACGAAGAAAGAGCAGGTACACAGCCTGAGGCCAATAATGACAGGGACCTAAGATGCTACAGTAGGAAGCCATTGGCTCCTCTGGTCTCTGTTGAGTTAGAAATGTGGTAACTAAACCAGAAAAAGGTCATCTACAAAAATAGACAAGCTAATTGGCATTTATTGTTTGTCTATTAACCTTTTCCAAGGCGTATCTTAGGAACCCTGAGATTAAATATCAAGGGACCTAAACTTTCCATATCTGTGGTTCCCTGAGAACATCAGTGGCTATGTCACTATGCATTTAATTGCTAATGAGGCTTTTGCCTTGACACGCATTTTGGAGCACACCTGTAACAGCCAGTTGGGCTGTCACTAGATTCTCTGATTTCAAAGAGGAATCAACATTTCAAGCCAGTCTGTGTGTAAATGAGTAAAACTTGAGTAAAGAATTCCACAAAAAGTAAAAACAGTCCAAACGCCTCTCACCTGATTTTTAACTCTTATCATACAAGTAATCTCAGAGCAATCCTGAAGATGAATCTTTTGAGGTGTACTTGAAAAGTCTTTGGTGTTCCAAACATACAGGTCACTAGTCCCCGAATAAGACGCCCACACTTCGCCTCTCTAAAGCACAGAAAGATATGTTTAGTGTGAGCACTGCTGAGGGGAAGAGTATTGTGGTAATTAACTATGGCTTGTAAACTCTATTAACAGTTTAAATGTAATACCTCAGGGAAGAGCTGGAAGCAGAGAAAACAGGAACACACATCCTTCAGGTGATGCTCAATTTTCATCTGTAGTCGAAATTCATGTGTTGACACTACAAGTATGCAGCTTGCAGTACCTTCAATATGAAAGGTAAAGAGTTAGTAACAGGAACACCTACCTCCTCCATCTCTGTAAACCATGGAGAAAAAAGGCAAAATGAAATGGATGCAGCTAACAACTGTCTTGTTTCTTGATCAACAGTTAAATCTTTGAGGTACTACTTCCTGTTTTTCCCAGTCTCTTTTTTTTACATCTGCTTTCTCCAAACACTGGTTGCTATTCTGCAGTGCATGCACCTGGTAGTTTACAGTCCAAAAATTATGAGAAGAAACACACTCCTTAAAATTAGGACATCTCATATTTAGGTTCTCGAGTACACAATTATTTTCATCTACAGATCTGAGACCAAGTGTTTGTGCTAACAAAGTTAACAGGGCTGAATCCTGAATCCTTACCCCACCATAGCAATGGCAGCATCACTACTGCCCACAGCAGGGCCAGGAATGTCCCAAGGCTCTGGCTGCTGTTCTGGTGAGATATATTTGGATCCAGGCTCTTGTGTACAGCAGTATGGAGAATTGGTGCAAAATTCTTGAATCAGTCACCATTTATGAAACAACTTGAAGATGATCCCTTACCCTAGCACAAAGCTTTCCTTTACTCATCTAAGCTCCTACAGAGGAGATGACACATTTCTAGAAGTGGCCAAAATGCAGGTGCAGGGATTACCAAGTCAGACCAATACCATAAAGTTTAGCTGAAATACAAACACAATTTGCAACTGCAATTGCCCCTCTAGACTTTCTCAAAGTCTTCCGTTCCAATTTACAGGCGTGGCCAGTGGAGGTCAGACAAATACAGTGTAGTCAGAAGTCACATCCTGCTGCAGGGGCAATACCTCCAGGAGGGATCCAAGTTAGTCATCTACCTAAGTGTTTTGAAGGCCTTACCTAATGAAGGCTGAACAGATTAGGTGGAGAATGACGGAAGAAGATCATGTACACAGAAGTCTGAGTTTGAGATCAATGTATTGTTCTGTCTAATAAAATAGCACATTGTCTGAAGATGTAATTTATTTTTATTTTTTTTTTAATTATTTGAGGAATGCACTTACAGCACCACAGTTGGTCATTATGAAGCTTGATAGAAGTGAGATTTTGGCAGGGCAGCTGAAATACACGGTTAACTTTCAGAGTGCTGATGTTCCAAGCAATCACTGTTCCATCTAAACTGCTTGAGTATGCTTCACTGTTGGTACAGATTAAAAAAAAAAATAGTACATTGTACATTCATGTTCAGAACAGAGTGCATCCACAGAATAGACTTACTTGCAAAAGAGCCAACTGTACAGTAAGCCAAATTAATGTTCTTCATTTCAGAAACTGGAAGAGTAAAACACAGCAACAATTTCCAACAGAAAATGGACTGAAGTCCGAAAGGCTTCAAGGCCAGATATTCTCATTATTTTAATACCAAACAATGAGACTGGTTTAATTCTTTTAAACAAGTAGACACATCCATTCAGTGCCCACCAAGATGCCCAGAGAAGGAGGTAACCTTTTCTTCCCTCGCTATGTTCTAGGTAGCTGGCTCAAGACAGCTGAAAGTACACTTAAGCAATCAACAGCTCTGGGCTGTAGCCAGGCATCCACCTTTCAAGCAGCCAAACTGTTCTAGTACAGATATTTTTAATTCTTCTTAAGATTTTACTTTACAAACTCTGTGTCATTGGGAACACTAATGATATAGAGTATGTAAAGGCTAATTCAGAGCTCTTGGTGAACGTCACATGCATGAGGCATTCAGTACAACTTTCCCTATAATTCTTCTGAACATTGTTGCTTGTTGGATTTTCTCTCTTTTTCTCTCAAGTTAGGACAAAAAAAGATCTCAAAACTGTTTTTCTTTGTTACTGCACCTGAGAAAACAAATTATACTATCCTTTTTTTCTTTTAATATCTGTTGTCTTCAGATAAGAACACATTTTCTAGAAGTTTCCAACAACACCTAAGCAAATTCTGCCTGAAACCCAGTTACGCCCACTGCACCACTGGCAGAGATCTGGCTGATATCTGGTCCGCCCTGGAAGCTGTTGCTCCCATGGGAAGACAGCAGGTCAAGGCCTCCAGCCAACTCTCTTCACAGTGCTACCAAAAGATCAAAAGCATTTTGCCTGAACAAAGCAATAAACGTATTGTTTCTTTTACAAACAGGCAGGAAAAATCCAGAACCATGCTGTAAATATCTAGTTGATTATGTGCTCAAAGCAAAAATGAAGTGGTCTTTAAACTGCATCTGTATTGATTCATCACTGGATGCTGCCAATTCCTGACTGCTCTCATCCTTGTCCAAAAGAGCATTCCTTTAACCTCCTTGGTCCAAAGTACATGATGCTCACTCTTTAAAAAGGAAATTCTTAGTTTACCATATACAATATGGGAGCTACAAAAATGGGCTAAATGAAGGCTTATGTTAGCAGGATAAGCCCCTCCATTTAAAACAATAAATTCTTTCCAAAATCTAGGAAAAACAGTCACTGTTTTCCTGTATGGGCTCCTATCCCTTGACCACAAGTCAAGTTTGTGTCTTTGTTTCAGTCAAATAAATAAAGCACAATTCTGTATGAGTTGGATCTTTAACTAGTCCTTTGCTCACTGCAGGCCAAATTCTGTAGGCTGGTGAATACTGTTCCAGGTACATAAAATGGTTTCCTGTTTAACCACAGGAAGATTCTCCACATGCCCATGACTCTTCCAGTGGTACAGACATCCTTCACATTTGCTTGGATATGTATTTTCAATAAGAAAACAATTATGATTAAATATACCTGGGTATTCCATTCTTCTTCTCCACAATGATGTCAGTAACATCAGAACGATGATCATTCAGCTGCTTATTACAAGACATGCTGTGGGTGTTGATTATATAAATAATGGAGTCTTGAGAACCGATCCACACTTGACTCAGTTCTACCATGATCATACAGGTCTGGGGAGAAAAAGCAGGATTAAATAAAATCTAGAAGAAAAAAAAAAAAGGGAAAAAAAAAAGAAACAAACAAACCCATACTGCTTAATGTAACATGGGAAAAAGGCTATATTAAGATGCTACAGTTTCCTGGTGATTACAGTAAGAGATCTAGACTTGCTGCTCCAGTGTTCTGTCCCTTGCTCTGCTCTATAAATAATGACAGAGGGCAGATCTCTGATGAGTTTATCCTTCAGTAAAAAGGATTAATAATGTATCTTGGTAACTGACTCAAAGCTGTGTTTCCTGGCCCAAACCAAGTAAAAGTTATGAAGGGCTTCAGGGGAAACAACAGAATTTAGTGTATTTCTCTCTTCAGGACTGGAAATCATCCTAACAATCTGCTACAAACATCTCAGTTCACTTAGGAGTACTGTATAAGAAAATACTGTCTTCTCTTCTATTGTCTCCAGACTGTCCTTCCCTTATTCAGAAGTTCACCCTTTCTCTCCCTCCTGAGTGCCACCAGTTTCACGCTTTCCTCCTCTTTCCTCTTCTTTACAACAGGTCAGTATTCAACTCTTCTTCCAGATTCTATCTTCTCTCCAGCCAGCACTTCACCACCAGCTTTATCTCTCCCTTTCTGACTCTCTCCCATGCTCATCCACAGTGATGCTTACCAGCTTTCACAGAAGTGACCTATCCAATCCCTTTTTCTGTGTGTCTTCTCTACTCTGTGTTTTCCACTCAGTCTGCAGCTCCAGTTCAGCTTCCCTTTTCCCTGAGAGAGTTATTCTTTTCAGGTAGTCTTTCACAAGCAACTCTCTTTAACCTGCTGGTTGAGTCACCTTCTATTAGAGCACAAACTCTCTTTCAGTATCATGGAATCACAGAATTGTTTGGGTTGGAAGGCACTTAAAGATCATCTAGTTCCAAGCCCCCACCTCCTTCCACTAGAACAGGTTGCTCAAAGTCCCGTCCAACCTGGACTTGAACACTTCCAGGGAGGGGACATCCACAGCCTCTCTGGGCAACCTGTTTCAGTGTCTCACCACCCTCACAGTGAAGAACTTCTTCCTAATATCTCATCTAAATCTACCCTCTTTCAGTTTAAAACTGATCACTACGTTCCCTGACAAAGAGTCCCTCCTCATCTTGCCTGTAGGCCCCCTTTAGGTACAGAAATGCTGCTGTAAGGTCTCCCAGGAGCCTTCTCTTCTACAGGCTGAACGACCTGAGTTCTTTCAGCCTGTCCTCATAAGGGAGATGCTTCAGCCCTTTGATCATTTTTCTGGCCCTCATCTCAACTCACTCCAACTGGTCCGTGTTAAATAGTGCCAGTCCCAATACCAGCCACCTGGTTTCCTTACACCTTCCCTCAGTTTCCAGTTCTTCAGCATAGGCCAGTTTTCATCTATTCTTAGGGCTACCCTTTTCATCTTCTCTTTATATTCATTCTCTTATTCTTTCTTCTCAACAGTTTCAAACCTGTCTTCCTGCCCCAAGAATCCAGGACATTAGGGCAGCAGGCACTCCCAGTAGCCAATCCCTCACTTCTCACCACTTGACTTGTTTCATTGTGATTCTATTTTCTCTCTCTTTTTCTCAAAAATCTCCATTTCTCCAAGTTAACTGAAGCCCAAGCAACTCAAGTGTCTTTCTACAACTTTTAAGGAACACCAGTGATTTAGTGTCATACAGGCTACAGCAAAAAAACACCCAGCTAAAGCAGCAATCGTTGTACGCGTATCAGCCTTACCAGTTTAGAGCGGCCCATTCGGAAACAGTGTTGCTGAATAGACCAGGTAGATGCATCAAAGACCACCACTTTCCCCTCATTTAAAGCACACCATAGTTTCGGATGAGCATTGCCAGGTCTTTCTGAAGGGTCGAGATGCCCTAGAGATTAAGCAGAGAAGATGAGAGAGGTAAAAGAAAATAAACTACTTTTGGAGATGGGTGGGAAAACCATTATTAGGCAGAGCAGCTTTCTCAGAGAATGAATCTGTGTTCTGGAACTTAAATCACCAGGTAATAACACTGTTTTCACAATGAATTTGTGCTTGTTCTCATCTATTTGTTGAGCTCACCTGATGATTTAATCTTACACTTCAAAGTTATTGAGAGCAGAGATAATCTCTTCCATTGATGACCAAGTACTTCGCTACCTGGGATTACAGAAAGGCTTTTAAGACCTAGGAAATACACCTAATAAATCCACTCACTCTCTCTGCTCCATTAGAGTGACACTTAGAATCCTCAGACTACAAAGAAAGAAAAGCACCACTGAACCCACCACCACCTACCCAGAGTTCCTCCTGCCCACTTTCTTAACTTTGAAATTCCACTAACTTTCCCCTTTGTCTCAAATTGCCCAAATACTGGCAATTACATATGAACTTACACCAGAAGACTAGTAAGGTTGTGAACTTCCAGAACTAATGTATCGTGCCCCTTGCACACAGTCCTTAACTATTTCTTTTTTCTTCTCCGGTGTTTTTTTTAGTCAGATACGTGTCCATTTCTGGGATCCCCAGTTCAAGACAAGGAACCACTGGAGAGAGTCCAGCAGAGGACTACAAAGATGATGAAGGGACTGAAGCATCTCTCGTATGAGGAAAGGCAGAGCCCTGGGGTTGTTTAGCCTGGAGAAGAGAAGACTGAGTGGGGATCTGATCAATGCTGATCAAGACCTAAAAGGCAGGGGTCAAGAGAATGGGTCCAAACTCTTTTCAGTGGTGCCCAGTGACAGGACAATGGGCAATGGGTACAGCTGGAACCCAGGAAGTCACACCTAAATATAAACTTCTTTACTGTGAGGGTGATGGAGCCATGAAAGAGACTGTCCAGAGAGGTTGTAGGGTCTCCTTCTTGGGAGACTTTCAAAACCCGTCCAGATGCATTCCGGCGTAACCTGCTCTAGGTGAACCTGCTTTGGCAGGAAGTTTGGATCGATGATTTCCAAAGGTCCCTTCCAACCCCTACCATTCTGTGATATAAATGTGCCAAATACCAGAAAAAAAACTCTCAAGGAAATTGAAAATGCTTTCTTCAGGGATGGATTTAAATTACATGAGATGTATGTTACATCAGCTCACGCTATACAACGAGAGTCAGAGGCATAAAGGTCTGTCTGGGATTTCAGGAGGTGGCACACTATTTGCTGCACTGTGGTTCAACCAAACACCCCCAATATGACTGTACTGAAAAATGAAAAAAACAAAGCCAAAACCATGAAAATTGATGAGTGGTGGAGCATCATTCATCCACCCAGCTCAATAAATGAGGCAAAAGTCTTTTAATGGGAAACTGGCACAGTAACGCATAGCTGAAGTCTATTATCAGGCATATACACAGATGAAGACAAATTGTGTGAGAGATATGCCTTGGAGTATCTTAATATGTAATCTTACTATTCTTTTTGAATGATTTTCTGGTTTATTATTCAACACACAACCAAAGCATGTCAGAATGTGAACAAAATCAGGCAGTGACCATAGCAGGTGCTATGAGATAACATGCTTTATAGGCTAATTAAAGCGGGGCTAACGTAAAACAAGCAGTACATCACCTCACCTGGCGTATAAAGCAAGACATCTATTGCCTGTGGAAATGTCTCACCAGCTGAAGGGTTGATCTTGTGCTTTAAAGTTTCTGAAGTTGTTTTCGGGACCATCATAAGCACTAAAACAGATTTTCAAAGGTCATGAAGTGCACACTTAAGCCTAAAATAGATCTATAATTCTTAAGAAATAACAGCTCTGCACCATTTATTCACATTTCTGACTTTTTTTTCCCCTCTAGACTTAGCTGACTAGAAGAGCCCCAACACCACTGGCATGAATTCTGGTAGCAGAAGCATGCATACAACATCTAAGCAGTTAATCAAAACAGAAATACAACATCCAACATGGGAGACAGATGGACTAACAAAGGTTCTGACACACAGAAGAAAAAAAAAGAAGAAAAAAAAAAAACCCACCAAAACACCACCATCACCACCAAAAAAACCCAAACCAAACAAAAAAAAAAACCAACACAAAAAAAAACCAAACACCAGCACCAAAACAAAAAAAACACCCACCCTTAAGCTTTTTGTTAATACTGTTTAATGAACTATGCCCGTGAAAGTGCAATCAGACTGACAACTTTTTATGTTTCTGCAGATAATCACTTTGAAAAACAGAATATAAATAGAAAAGGCTGAGCCAGACGATGCAACCACAGCAGGCTGAGTAGCATTGCTCATTGTTATGTGACTGACCTTCATTTTTCATCCTGTCAAAATAAGACAGTTTAGAGGCTGCATATATGGTTTTGGAAGACTGCAGGGCACCAACCACAGCATCCATCAGGAGAACATTAGTCAGTGCTTGCTGAATATACTGAGGATCCTAAAGACAAAAGTCTTACTGTAGTTTATCTATTGCTCATTCTAACAAGTCTCCCATGTTCAACAACGCATGCCATGCTTAGCAGAAGCACCAGCCAATTGCTGCCCTGCAGCATAATTCATGCTCTTTGAGGTCAAACCCCACTCCCATATCGCATATTCAAGGTCACGGAGCAGGGAGGCAGTGTTAATCCAGTACACCAAAAGAATACTTCAGATCTGGCACAATCTCGATACAGGATGTGCAAATGAGACCATGTGAATGGCACTGACAGAAAACACCCAGCAGACATAGGATGGACACCCACTTTCAGGCTGAATCTTCCCTCATGGGAGGGAAATACACATTATGCTTCATCTTGGCTATGATTCCAGTCCTTCCTGAAGCACCACTAAGCTACATTTTCACTATTAAGTCAAATAATACTTCATGACTACTGAATTTAAATGGAAACCCTGCTTGTATGATCTTTTTTCTCAGTGTTTCTGTGGCAGGAGACATTTTGCTCTATTCATTGAAAGCATCTATAGTCACGAGGGGTCCAGCACAGCAAAACTCCTTCTATGTGTTATAATTTGAAGCAAGGTGAGGAAAACTTTCTGTTAGGATCACTATTCTCATACATCATGAATTTCAGAAAGCATTTCACAGAACTAGTGACTAAATTAAGAGTTCTGTGCCAACAGGCGAGAGAAAATATCCTGTCTTTTTTAATGTAATCTCTCTTTTTTATTTTGTTTATTACTGCAGAAATATTATATTTACAAGTAACAGTAAAAATAAAAGCTTATTACTTAGCTGTTGTTTGCTGAAACAGAAATTCTAAGATTGGTGTGTGAATTGTTTAGAACAGAGACAGAAAGCACCTACTTCACACTTATTTGGTTAGAAATTCTCATATTTATACCTTGTGATCATCTGCCATTTTCTTTCCAGCCCACATTTCTTTCACTATCAGGTTCCAGAGGTCACACTCGGTTTTAAGGTTAGCTTCAAAGACTTCTTTTCTGGATAATGTTTTAATCCTCAAAGTAGGTATTCTCAAAAGAAGGAAAGCTACAGTCGTGCTCTTAACATCCTGGAAAGGTATGAAAAAAACCAAACCACAAAACAAGGAGGATGTACCCCAAGATAAGGTGCAGCACTCATCCTACCGGGCAATTTTCTCTGCTTCTAACTACAACTATTTATTTCAGTTGTCCTAACACATTAAGCAGAGATGGTTTTATGAAAATATAAGTTCCAAACAACATCACACAGACTTTGCTCCACAGTGGATACAAGCTGGCTCACTGACAGCTAACACGTGTCGTATTAAACTTCTCTAGCTCTCTGTCCTGTGTGCTGCACTTTGCACATGTCTGTGCATCTAGGGGTTATGAGCTCCAGATTTTTATTCAATGGCATCTTAGCACCTAGCAAACCATACTACCTCAGCTCTGAAATTTTTGGTCCTTACACACAGAATTTTATCCAATTACTCATAAACTACTGACTTCAGAGGTGCATCCTACACTCCTTACTGAAACTTTACCTTGAGGCAGATCTTTCTGCAGAATGGCACATGGCCTATATCCACAGACATGCAAGAGAACAAAAAGTTAGTTGATGCTCACCTCTATATCCCTGAAAGCAGCAATGTGGACATAGCCAGGACGTCCTCCTTCAGTCAAAAGGAACAAGCGCTTTTGAGTCAGAGCTATTTTTCCTACACCATAAGTAGTTTTAACTGAGCAGGATAACTTATAGACACATTCATTTTTATCTAGATGCTCTATTACTGTTGGTGGCAGATTGACCTCTTGAGCTTCTGCTTCAGTTTCTTTCCAGTAGTTGTAGAAATCTCTGAATGTTTCTGGATCAATTTGTTTCTGATGTCCTAAAAAAAGTTGTAAAACCTCTTTACTGTGAGAAACTATTTGCACAGAAAGACAGCTTCAAAAAGATACTAACTTTCAAAATGTGCCTCTAACAGCATAATGGATAAACAAGGTGCAAAAACTACAAACAAATAGGCCTGGAAATCAGTTAACATAAAAAGATTCCTCTGCAGTTAGCCTAGGCCACAGGTCCCATGCATCTGTCATCCTCCCTTCCACCCAGCTCTGCGGAAGGAGGGGGCAAACACTGCACCAGTCTTGCTTTTTTAAATTCATGCCAAAAATTCAGTCCACCAATGGGACAGGACTGAATAGTTTTCATTATGACTTTCCAGTTCTTTATTCTGTTGAATGCTACTGTATTACATACTTAGCAAACTGGGATAAAAGCTAAAGTTATAGAATCATAGAATTATAGAATGTTAGGGGTTGGAAGGGACCCTCTAGAGATCATCTAGTCAAACCCCCCTGCCAGAACAGGATCACCCAGGGCAGATAAAGACTTCAAGAACAGATATTCCAAGTAATTCATTATTCTAAGAATTCCAGTGTTTGGACAGCAGAATCTCAAACACAAAATTTTGTGAGAGGTATGCTACCTCTGGCTTCAGAAAGTCTTGCTAGTCTTGCTATTTTGCCCAATGTTTAAAACTCTGGGGCTACAAAATGTAACAGTTACCAGAGTAATTAGGCACAGAAAGAGAACTGAATAGTATTTTATCAAAGCACTTTCAAATGATGTTTTTGAAAATCAGTCATGATTCAGATCTCATTGAGAAGTTCTCTCAAATATAAATATAACCTCTCCTTTTGCTGTGATGACCATCCAAGAGGAATTTAACTGTTGCTACTTGAATTCTGGATTTTGTTAGTTTATTTTTATCAGACTGCCATCTTGCAATGTTACCTAGTGGTTTTATAACAGAGGTATTTTCCATTAGCAAATATGGCAGATTTGTATTCACTATTTACTCATAATCTAAGCCACAGCAGAGCTGCACACCATCAGATCACAAAACTACCTCACCAACACAACATGAAAACTGTGTCCCCAAATATAAGTCTATCCCTTGTCTTTATTATGGATGCAGTATAGACATTCTTGTATACAATAAATCTACTCTCCATAATTACCCTAATTAAATAAAATTGTCTGCAAAGCTCACATATTGGTTTTGAGGCCCAGAAAATTATGAATAACAATTAAAAAGAAAAAAAGGGGAAAAAAAAAAGAGAGAGAAATTTTTCTTTTGTTTTGTAACAAAAACATTTGAAATCGTCATTGCACCAATGCAGATGGTCAGTAAAAATGTATCTTATACTCACCTACTGTTAGGGCATCAAATAACCGATGTATAGTGTCCGTATCTTTGACAATCCCAGATTCCTGTACTCGCTTCACAAAATCATCCAGTTGCATGTGTGTTTTGGGCAACTCAAAATTTTTTACGTGGTCATCTATTTTCATAACTTCTCTTTGTTTTTCCATCACTCGACTTATTAGCTTCTTCAGCTCAGGTTTGCGGTCTGCTTGCAAACGCTCACAAGGAGGCATAGTTTCCACTATTTTTCTTACAAGATCAGTAGGGAAAATTCTTAAGTCTGTTTTATCTAGGTTCTGAAAGTCAGAAAGTGCATTTAGTAGTTTCCCTTGCATCAAGCTAACAAGTCCCCGGAGGTAGAAGTACCTTGCCAGCAATGCTGAGTTATCAGGTGGTAAGGTATTTATAGCTTTGCTGAGATGGTTGAAGAACTCTGTATAGTAGGATTGAACACACTGGAACATCAGAGGAAAGTGAATTTCTGGGATTTTGAATGTACTGACTGATTTGGAGGGCATTTTCACAGCTAAAAAACAA
Organism: Megaceryle torquata; assembly: GCA_024611175.1. Classification (NCBI taxonomy): domain Eukaryota; kingdom Metazoa; phylum Chordata; class Aves; order Coraciiformes; family Cerylidae; genus Megaceryle; species Megaceryle torquata. The sequence goes on along the minus strand of JANIJG010000983.1, from coordinate 111,329 downwards.
ACCAAAATAAGTATATTGGTTAGGATAAGCAGTCAGTAAAAGCATGAGTATCTTTACAAACAGCAAAACTACAAACAACAAAAAGAATCCCCATCACAGCAACAAGCAACTACACTGCATTAATTTCAAATAAGATTACAGTTGGGCTAGAGACATATATATGTCTGTTGTCCTTATTATAAAAATAATCCCTAATCTGATAATATCAATTCTGGGAAAGAAAGAAAAAAATAAAAGAAGCAAAAGGGGGGAAAAAAAACCCCTTGCAGTTTCTAAAGGACTTGCTTTGATAAACAGTGGTAAATCTAAGCCTGTGTTTAAAGGGAGCAGAGAACTGGAAGTGGGTGAGGACTGAGCATGGTTACTGACTCAGGAAGCAATATTCTAGTATCAGTCCTATTGTGACCAATCAGTCTTCTGTGGTACAGCAAAACTTATAGCAGGTACAGGCTGATTTAACATGTGAGGAGCAGCACAGAGGAGCCCAAACTCCAAATGACTCAGCTCACCACTTCTTTCCAGCATCTGACAGTGTTTCTGCAAAAGCTACTCAGTGATGTCACCCGTAAAACAACAGAAAAGACCCTTTATTTGTTCAACATATTCTTCCCTTACCAAGGCCTGTCTCTGTTCTTCGAAGTGAGGAATTTCTAGTAGGGCCCTCTGGCAGCTTGATGTCTTGCAGATTAGGCATACTGATTACCATACGCCTACTAATCATGCACTGTGGATTAAATTGTTTAGAAGCTATTTTCTCCATAGTCAGTCTTCTCGGGGTATGAAACATCAAGTTTAATCTGAGAAAAATAAAAATAATGTATGACTAGTTTTAATATTCAGTATATATACACACTAAATTCCTATGTGATTTTTATTTTTTGTAGAATAGCATTAAATCACAATTATAGCACCCATTGGCAGTTTCAACAGCCACGGCTGGATATGTTCCCATCACCCTTCTATAGTCATCTTAGTAAAATGGCCTATCAGTCAGTCATATTCTCATTCATAGATGACCTGATCTCACACCAACAGAGTCAAGAGAATTTTTATTATTGATATCAACAGGCGATTCAAAGCCAGAATAAGGAATGAGAAAATTGTACCTATCTTCTTCAGACTGGGTACTCAACTCAAGTCGAGCGAAAGCGTCCATCTTTCTGTTCAAACGAGCTTTAAGAAAAGAGTGGAACATGTAGGTCTCTAAAACCTGCGAGACACAAACTGGTTAACTCTGGATCATTTACAAATTACATTTTTATTAGCGTGTTTTGCTCATTTTTATTACCTTTACATATGCAAAGCTGATCACTTCCAATTTAGCAATTACATAGCCAAAAATATTTGAAAGCTTCAGCCATAGAAAACTAACTCAGTTTCCATTCATCTTCTGATATCTGCTTAGTGGCAAACAGTAACCTCAGATCACCCTCCAAAAGATGAAAATTACTGAGCAAAAGAGAGTTTTAGCTACAAGTTTAACAATCTATTTTCTGCCTATAACTAAGCCCTGATAATACTGTCTATGCTTTGGAGCAAGAAGTTTGTGGTACTCTAAATTAGCATTATGCCATCAACTGAAAAGATAAATGAGTCACCTTTTCTCCTGGTAGCTCCCAAAATTGTTCCCTGCTCAGGTAATTACCATGGTGTCATCCAGAAATAATTTCTAAGAGGTCAAATTGCTACTTTCACATAGAGGACACCATAAAAAAAATATGCCAGTTGTGAATTAGAAAGAGTGGAAAGCTACCATGTCCCCACCATTGCTCAAACAAGGGCAAAGCTAAGATTTGAGGCAGTACAACACCTGGGCTATACAAATGCTAATTCTAGCACAGGGCTGTTCACATTGTTTGAAATGAACAATTGAGAAACTAATCCATTTAGCAAATGAAATGCAAAATGCATCATGAGACAATACTGTTATAACCAGAACCCTGTCTTTGTTTTCACAACCTCCAGCCTTGACAACCTTACTAACAGAAAGACAGTTGTATCTTTCAGTGTAACTATGAAAAATTACTTTGATTAACAGCCTATCCCAGAGGCTTGTGTACCCTGTTAGTCTTGGAGTTAATCACGGGCCAAAAATACCCAACCCAGCAACCCAAAAAACCCAGTGATCAGACATCAGTGTATTTCTATGATGTCTTTAAAAAGCAAGTAAGAAAGATTCATAAGTAATCAGAAATTAATAGAAGCACTTCACCAACAAACAGGTTATTCTTATTCAAGATCCATTTGCAAAGTACCCCGTGAAATGGCATCCACAAAAGCGTTAAGTTTTCTGGTTTTCTGGTCTCCAGTAGATGGCATATTTTGTTGGCAATTGTATGTTCAGGTGACACACTGCAGGAAATGAAAGAGCCCTTTCTGGTGGCTTTTGGAGTTCTCTTGATATAATTCTAGATACCACTAGTAACGACTCCATACTGTGTTATAAAACCTGTTTCACTGTATACACTGGGTGAAAATCAAGTCATTTTGGAGCTTCAGCAGATCAAGCTTATGCTAACAGAAGGATCAAGCTGATCAGGGCAGGTGCAAAAGGGACTTGGGGCTTGTAGGGAAAAACTCCACACCCATACAAGGTTTCAAACTCTCAGAAGTATCTAATAAGCCGAGTTAGCAGGAGGGCTAGGAAAAACTAAGTGGGGATTAAAGGCTGTCCTTTAGCCTCTGGCAGTGTTGTGTTTGGCCTGAGGCTATGCACAATTTGAGTATCACTTCATGGGCTTCACCAGCACATAAAAATAAGCTACAGTTACACTACCTGGTGAAGCACATGTAAACTAAAACTACATCCCACATGTCCTGTCACACTGCAGGCCCTAAGGATGTCCCATGCTCACAGGCTTGCTGAAAACTCATGCCTATGTACAGGATTTGGGCCAAACAGTTTGGGCAAGTGTCTGTGCTTAAAATACAGTTTAGATGTAGCTTTAACTGACTGCCATAGGTTAATCTCACTCCTGAGGAATTACATTTAATTTGCTCTGGAATTACATAGTACCCCCCTCTCCAAAAAACATTCTGTGAAATTCTGTGATTCAACAACACCACACAGACCAAACTTTAACCATTCTACTAATATTTGGCTTTAATCCTCAAATATAGATTAATAACAAAGAATCACAACATATTTAGCACTAAATTTACCTTTTTGTAAAATGGTTGGTCTCCAATTGCCCTTGTTTTCAGAAATTCTTCACTGTTAAACACTCTGTGTTCGTAATTTAGATGGTCTTTTACCTCCCTGTAGACAAAAAGAAATCAATAGATAAAAATACTTGGAGATTTGCAAGGAAGTTGCACTTTTGCAGTAGCAGCAGCCCTCCAGTACTACCAGAAATAAGCTGCAGCATCAGAAAGCAAGACAGAAATATGCTGCAGTATCAGAAGGCCAACTCCATTTTAATGAGCAAGTCTGAGTTACTGAATTATAGAAAAAGAACATAAACTCCTGTAAGAGGTAAGACAGGCTGCCTGCTGCCACTGCCATTTCAAATCGGCAAATTCACTGAGTCTGTGCAATCAATTTTAGTAAATTCAAACTGGGGGAGAATCTATACATTTAAGTCATGACTTAGGCTCCAATCCTGGAATTAAATTGACATACACAGTTTCTGAATCACACCTGGAGCACTAAAAAGAAAAGTGGATCTATTTGCATAGGTAATTTGAAAGATGTGATCCAACCTCATGCCATCCCACTACATCACATCTGTAACACACACATGAAATACTGTCACATACTTTTTTGCTGCACTCAAACTCTACTCTTAAAGCCAGCGATAACTGGCTATTGTCTTAAACAAAAGAGATAGAACTATTCAAATAAAAGAGAAGTGAGGTAAATAACCAATGCATATTTTAATATGTACATGGTCACAGAGGCTCTACACTATCTCTGGAAAACCAGACATCAGTAGTAACTACTGTGCCCTAAAAGTGAGCCAGAAAAGTTGTTTCAGGAGGAGAAAGTAGTTTTTCCAGAATTAAAGTTGTTCTCTGAAGTCTGTGAGTGGGAAATGCTACGTTAGTTATGCTAGAGAAGTGCAAGTGACTTATTTCATCTACTCATATTGGGTATTGAGGAGTAAGAAATTCCCATGAAAATACAGGAATGAAGAAAATAAGTTGGTGAGCTAAACTTTGAATGTAAGCACAACAGGGGAATCTCATGCAGAGAACTGACAGGTCTATACATCACTTGTCTTTCATAGATCAGTGATAAAAGCCCATTAACAGTTTATCAAGCCCTATCGGTTCAGATAAAAGATTGTTAGCAGAAGTACATAGTTCTGTAAAATTCTACTTAATTTAGTATTATTTGCTTTAAACGTGAAACCTCTGTGCACGCAGAAGTACTACAGTGCTTCACTGCAGACAGTAACAACTGCCAGCACTATGGCATTAGAGATTTACTTTCCTTCGCTCCTGGACGCCAGTAGATAGAGCATTACAAGGTAGAAGAAACAAGGCTGAAAAAAAGAACAAAGAAAGAAAGTTTGAAGGAAAGGAAGAAGAAAGCAAGAGAAGAATCAATCCCTTTGCAAAACATATTATCTTTTAGAGAGCAAAGTATCTGTTCATTTTTTGTAGCCAAGCTTTTAGTGCATTAAACTTCAAACTATTAGCAGCAAAATGCATTTCTCCTCATCATAATCTGGAACCTATTGTTGCCAAACACTGAAATCCACCAAATCCCACAGTGGTAGCACATCAGGTTGTACATGCAGTTCAGTTTATATAGCCAGATAAATGAAAAGTCTGTTCTATCCTCCACACCCAGCAACTACTGTCCTCCTGGAGGGCCCAGCCACTCGTACGAACAATCTCTAAGCTGATCTAACAGAAGTGAGCAGGTTAACAGAGACTTGGCATTTGGACTTTACAAATTGACCCAGCACCTTCTGACCAAACGTGTTAGAGACCATTCTTGGGAGAAACCTGGTAACTGATCCAAAGCTGATCCACCATCTCCAGCAAGGAACAGCTGGGGATTGGTTATCTGCCTGGCTATTTGCAGACCTCTGTCCATATGATCAGATTTTTTAGAAATGTCAGGTGGCCAGTTTGATTTTCATGGTCAAGTAAGTTAGTTATCTATGTAAAAAGAAATCAAGGATATGCAAACTAACCATCCATTTACTGCACTTTTTCATACTCATCCCCTACCACATTTCCATTCCCTCCCCAAATACAAGCAAATAATAGAAGGATTCACAGTCAGTGCCCAAACTGATAAAACAACACAACTGTGGGTATTAGCACACTACATCAGAAGGAAAAAAAAAGGGGGGGGAAAAAAAAAAAAAAAGCACAGTTGGACCTTTTGTGGTTTATTTTCTCCTCTAAAAACCTACTCCACATTACAATTAAAATGTCAGTCTCAACTTCACCCAACACCCAGCATTCCTTGTGCCAACACTCTGCCCTTGAGCTTAGAGAAGCTCTTCTCCCTCCTTCATTCTCACGTGGTTGCAATCTCCAGGCATCCATTCTCAGCATTTGTTCAGTTGGCCATAGCACAGCCAAGTGTCCTTAACTCCTGATCCTGCTTTCAGCTCTTCTACCATGTCCCCGTTTGAATTCATTTTCATCTAAGAGGAGTGACCAAGACTGTGTCCAGTTAGTGATATCCCTACTGAGTCTTAAGCTTTTCCTAATTACAAAATACGAGGACCACACTTCTCTTTCTGGAATCTTCATACAAAAGGCATACAAGTTCATAATTAGAACAGTTCTATCTAAGATGTCCCAGCAATGTATATGTACCCAAACACATTAATTATTGACACTCCAGCAGGCTAGCAGGACCTCCTTTTCATATTCCCTCACCAAATTTAAGAAATAAACAAAATATCTACAAAGTAAGACAAAATAAGTATTTTCAGTGACAGTGGGTATGTTTCAACCAGTATCATACACTCTTATAATAAAAAATACTATATCCACTCACCTGAAGATATTAACAATTAACTGCAAAGCTGTTTGCTGAACTTCTGTATTCAGTTTCTGTTGCCAAGCCCTTCTACGCATTTGGAGTTCACCAAGATCCGTGCTGGCTCGGAGATGACAGAGCTCTAGATCATAATGCAGCTGAAGACTCTCCACTCTACACAGAGAGGAAATCTATCAAGTTACATCCTAACACCAACAATTTTTTTCATACCTTTTAAAGAAATAGTCATTTAGGCCTCACGCATCTTACAGCTAGAGACTGAGTTTCAAGTGTTGACAAGCCAACGTGATTCCTGGAAAAGCTACTAATAAATCACAGTGCACTCAGTCTTCTCTGTAAGCAATGGTAAAGTTCACAGAATAATCCATATCAGTAATAAACCAGAAACAAGTATTCCAGGTGTTGCAAAATAATAAGGTTATGTTTATAACTGCTTAAAGTTACCTGTGTATTAATTAATTGAAGTCTTCAACTTGCCCTTTTCTAATAACAGTGGGTTTTATATGAATGAAATAATATAGTAATAAAATTACTAAATAAAAACTTACAAAGAGTGTCAAGCATGATGCATGCACTATGATAAACACAACATCAACACCTTTTCACCTTTTAATGAAAGTTTCTGCTGCTTGTGTTGGAACATCTGGAATTTCGGGTTTCTCTTCAGCCATTTTTGAATGTGTAATTTCTCCATTATCTATGTTAATTAGAATTAAGTCTTCAGCTTCCTTTTAACAGAAGAAAACAGAATGACTGTAAATATATTGTAAAAACATTTACTTCTTTATATAGTCCTCAGGTAATGAATTATTTCAACAAGAAGATAAAGCAGAAAACAACTGATTCTTTTCCTTCCCAACTAGAAGGTCGTATGAATAACTAAACAATTTCTTTCAAGAAAAATAAATGTCATTAAATTAATAATCTGCAAACACAAACATTTGGTAACCAAATATGCTCTTCAGAGAGTATTAAATTAATACTAGATCTCTAAGCTTATCCTTGAAAAGGAATATGTACAAAAATATGTACAAATCCATATCTATATATATACACAAAGGTCATCCCTAAAAAGCTAATTTAGTGCATATACTCCTTTACTTACCTTGCGAGATAACTGGGAGAGGGAGTGTTTATATATAGTAAGAGTCTCAAACACAGAAACACATGCTACGGACAAAAAGTCATACAGAGATAAAGTCCATGCTGATCTTTAATAACCCTAAAGACCAGACTGTTGCAGTTTGTTTATATAGAAACAAACATAAAATTTTTCAAAACATATCAAGGAAGTACAGATGGGAAAGGACACTTTTACTTCTGAGAGTGATAGCAACTTACTGCTAACTAGAAAAAAAATTACTTACAAATTATTTCTGCTCATTTTGGACTTGAAGAAATGGGCTAGTTTCACATTGGCTTATAATCAGATGGAGTCATCTAATACAAACATACAATTTTTCTGTGTTTGGTTTAAAACACTCATAGAAAAACTCTGTGATGCCCTGAAAAAAGTATATTCACATTATCCCTCCCCTGTGAGGCTGAGATTTTCATAAATCTTCTTGGGTAACCAAGATTAATGTTACCCATTGAAGGAGGATTAGTCAAATAAGATTCTGGGGAAAAAAAAAAAAAAAAGACAAAAAACTCTCAGAAAAAAAGTGATATTATATTCTTTACATTGCTTTTTCTTTCTTATTTTATTAAATATTTTACTCTACCATAGGGAACAGCAGCATCATTAAAAGTATTTTCATGTGCATCAACCCAGATGCCTGGAAAAAGCTCCTAATTCATCCCATACAACTCTGAGCAAAAATAACCTCAGCAATCTGAAGGGAAACTATTTATACTCCAGAAATGACCTGTAAGTTGGCTTTTTCCCAAAAAGAAACTTGAACTGACAAAAATCATGATACTATCTTGCATAGAAAAGAGAGGCAATGGATACAACAATAAGCTGTTTTCAATAAACCACTGGACACATCAGTATGGAGAAATTTAAAATAATGGACACACTTCTCACACGACTAAGTAACAAAAGCAAGTTTCTCAATGCATCTCAAAGTTAGGGGGACAAATGCACTGCAAGTAAACAGCAAGAGCTGTAATAGTCCAAAACATACCTTGCTGACTTCATCAAAATGATCAGTATGACATCCCATAAGAAACGATGTTGGGGCCATTACAAAATCCAGCATTTGACGAGACAGAATAGGCACAAAAGTGTGCTGCCACTGAAGAGGATGAAGGTATAACATAAAGCATTCAGCAACGAGTGTCAGCAGAGCCCAATCAGAAGAGAAGAAAACTATTCTCTGCTCAGTCAAAATACAGGTCATAACCTGGAAAAAACAAAATGCTAAAGGTTTATGAAGAGTTATATCTAGAACATACTAGACGGGCGTAAATATTTAATCTGCTTGTGAAACTCAGTCTCACAAGCTCTGGGTTTTTTTAGCTACCTTACGTATTTATAAATTGAAGTAATGCCCACTTAAGGATTCTTACAAAACTATTCAGAGGCAAACAGAAAAGGAGAGAAAATTCAAGTGACCCTGGGAAGTCAATGAGAGTTTTGCCACCACTGTCAATGAGGCTGGGATTTAGATGGAGTTATTGAGACCTGTCACCTTTCTTTAATAGTATTAGACCATAAAATGCCTGTAAAAAGCACCCAGGTGAAGAACATAGAATGACAGACTGGTTTGGGTTGGAAGGGACCTTTAAAACTCATTGAGTCCAACCCTCCTGCAGTGAGCAGGGACATCTTCAGCTACATACAGTAGGTTGGTCAGAGCCCTGTCCAACCTGACCTTGAATGTTTCCAGGGATGGGGCATCTACCACCTCTCTGGGCAACCTCTGCCAGTGTTTCACCACCCTCAGCACAGAAAATTTCTTCCTTAGATCAAGTCTAAATATACCTTCCTTTAGTTAAAAGCCATCATCCCTTGTTTGTTGTTACAGCCCCTGCTAAAAGTTCTGGCATAAGCAAACTGGTCTTTGATGGTGAACACAAAGACCATCTAGGTCTTGGAAATCTCAGCCAAACATCTATTCCAGATGACAGCTAGTCAGGTTTCTTATAATGCCACTGAGGAATAGTGCTTTCACAGAGCAATTCAGGAAGTCATCTGGAGACATCCACCCTCTTGCAGTGATAGAGAGGGACCCAATGGCATCTAAGCACCAAACAGACGCCTCAACCTAGTTGAGATGAATTCAAGCAAGAAGACTAATGCAGTATGTGGGACATCTCACACAAGTGCTAACAGCTAAAACTCCATGCTCAAGATGCATCACTTGCAAAGGATCACTTAGGATTTGAGATAGTTTTATTTATGCACATGTGGGCAGGAGTCCACATAGGTGGAAGAATGGACATTAAAAAAAAAAAAAAAAAGCTAGTACTGCCTACTTTCATGGCTGAGGAGGTTTACAGTCATCCCTGGAAAAAGGCCTCCAATCTGCAATTTTTAGAGGAAGTGGCATCAGTAATACTGATGACCTTGAGCAACCTAATTTAACTTCACAAGTGGACTTTCAGCAGGGTGTTGGATCAGGAAACCTGCAAAGGATGCTCTAAACTAAGATTCTATGAAGCACTGAAAAAATTCTTTGCAAATACCTTTTGTTATTTCTTCTCTTTCTACAGCATTTACACTATTTTTATGGGAGTGCCAACGGTTACCAATCCACCCTGTGGGTCTTTCTCTTACAGTTGAAAATGATTCTTAAGAATCATATAAAAATGCATTTTATGACAATTCACAGTAAAATCTGTCAATCAGCTTGGGCATTTGTGTTTTAAAATATATGCTAAAGACATTTAGCACCTGTTGCTAAATCACAGGTGAAATAAATCCAATATGCCTTAATCTAATCTGGTCTATAAATAGCAAAACATCTTACTAGCAAGTGTGTTTTTATTGTGCCATGTGTCCAATATGCAGAACTAACACTATTCTGAATTCCTGAGTTTATAATAGTTTTGGGGTAACTAAAATATCTTAATTTTTTTCCAAACCACAAATTACCAGTATTGTGAATCTCTAACATATTTTAAAGTACCAGTTAGTTTTACCTGCAGCACCTGCTCTGGTTTGAAACACAGCAACGGAAGATGAAGTTCCAGGTCAATAATTGGACTGTCTGGATCCTCGCGTGAAGGAATGATTATTTGAAGTGGTTTCATATTAAATACCTGTAAAAAGAGATATTTTCCATCTACTTATTAATGAATATAACTATAAAATATTAATTGAGAGCAGGAAGTTAGATATTTGCGTACTTCAGAAAACTGAGAGGGAAATATTAAAAGAAGTAATAACTACTTTGAAAGATTAACATGCATTTTGTCTCCTTTCATTCCCATAGGTTGTTCAGCCAATAGAACTTTAAATATATTCTTTTAATATAATTAAACTATGTTATAAGCATAACAAAATAATGGAAATTATATTTGTAGATAAAACCAGGAAATCAAAACTACTGATAAAATTCACACAGGAAATAGGAAAAAAAAAATTAACAAATAACTGAGCATAGGTGCCCACATTAAGAAGAGAGAACAAGCCAAAATGAAAGAGCTCTTTCAGTGTTTCAAATACTCCAGCCCAAATCTCTGGGCGGCAGATTCTGCACGTGCTGCACATTTCAGCTCTTAGCAGCTGGTTTAGCCAATCATTCTGATGATTTTCTAGCTATGCTATTTTTGCTCCACTCCTAACCCCCTATCCCAGGGTCAAGGAAAGCAGCTAAGGAGAAATCTGTGGCTGAAGCACTGCTTCCCCAGAAAACATTTTATAGACAAAAGAGAGGGTGTGCTGAAATCACTGACTCAGCTGGCATCTAGCTTGACTTGGGAAGGGTTACAAAGAAGAAAATACAGCCCACTCATCTCAGCTTCTACACCAAATACAAATGTTTATGGGAGTTTCCCCTCTCAGTTAGGTTTTAGCCTAACAGTAGCCAATCCAGAACATTTAATTCACTACACACCATTCTTCATCACCAGTTGTTCAGACATAAGAAAAGAAGGCCAGGGCTGCATGTGTTGTTCCAGCTGACTTCCTTGGCCTCTTTCCTTTCAGAGGGACTGCACTACTTCTCAGTCACACCACTGCATGTCCACACATCACATCATCAGGATGACAGCCCTGAGCATCTGCATCAGGCAGCAGGTCATGATATCAGACACAAGATAGGGAACTCCCACACTTTGGCAGAGGGATAGTTACACAATTTGCTGGAGTTTATGCATGTGTAACCAGTGAGATGGCAATGCCATACTGTTCAGGTGACAGGCCACCTTATATTCTTCTAGAGCAGTTACAGACTGGAGCTTCCAACCACTTGTAGTAGAGAACAGATGGGCTGCCCCTCTAGAAATTAAAAGCTAGATTGTGCTGTTCCCAGACCTACCCAGGCACCATCTCAGATACTAAATAATTGGCATGACTCAAATCCTTCCCAGAAGAGTAATAAAAATTAAACAGCATGACCAACTAGTACGCCAGCACTCAAGCCTGCACCCCGGTCAAACTGTTGTTTCAGGTACTAGTAACACACAACCTTATTTTCAAAGCACAGGTATTGACATCAGCTTTATATCAGGAAGCACAATCCTCTACCTGACAGTGAAGAATGTCCCCCAGTTAATAGAAAACAGCATCTTAAGGCTTTGTAACACATAATGTTAAAGAAATTGTGAAATTCAGCATCAGTAATTACCAAGTGGAGTGGTCCTGGTGGCGGGCTGGGTATTAAAAATAGCTTTGCTGCAAATTCTTTTATGTGCTCTTCAACATCTAAATCCTTGAAAAGTCGCAGTTGCACTAGTAAGCTGAAATTAAATTACAGAAAAGTACTTATAAATTGTAACATGCAAACAGAAAAAAAAAAAAAAAAGCCTTTTAGGTGATAACCTAGAACCCAAAAAAAAAAATATTAGGAGCAATTAAGCTATTATTCCAGCTAATTAATTTCTAATTTACTAGATGCTTTAGAGGCTCCACTTTAATGATGTTGCTGTGTCAGAAGCAGGGATTTTTTTAACTTCCATGCATAAAATACAGCTGCATCATAAATATCAGAGAATGCAGATGGCACACTGGGTCTCATGATGGCAAAGTAAACCTAGAGGGTAGAAGCAGCTAAAGGAAGGGTTTATAGGGACTGCTCAAGGAACAAAACACCCACAGCTGCAACACAGTACCATGGTGTTTCTCCCATCCCAAGCATCAGACATCAGCACTAGGATGAAAAACAGAATCAGAGGACAAGAGAGATTATAGGCATGGGCTTAACTGCAGAGGAATGAGAAGCAAGAGCTACATTTAGAGTATGGCCTAGGCCAGCACGAACACTGCTCTTTGCTATTGTTCCTACCCAAAGGATAAATACAGTTGTGCAAACCTGCCAAATGTTTGTGCTTTAGAACTGTATTACCCTAACTGTGCCAAAGCCACAAAGGTCATGCAGTTTATATTATGTGACAGATCAATTCATGAACATTTAAACATGCATGCTATTAAGACTGCAAATTGTTAAGTCCAACAGTGTTTCTGAAATTTAACCATTAACAAGTTAGATGTTTGCAGTCAGAAAAGTAATTTTGTTCAATGTTATATTCACATGCATGTTTATAGCCAAAAAAAAAACCAAACCAGAAACCTTTAAAAAAAATCAGAAATTTAAGCCTGCAAATGTATATATATAAACTAGAAACTTAATATGGTTCTATTCTCCCTTGAGTTTTTATTTCAGTTTGTAGTTCTACTGGTTTTCTGCTGAAGAATACTTGCTCTTCAGGAAGAAAGTGGTCTAGAAAGAAACTGAATAGGTCAAGAGATAGATAAGAATACAGAACATCATGTTTGTGTATGGCATTTAGATTCCTGAATAAAAATATTCTGTCACATATTATTGAGCTTTTAATTAGATTAAGGAGACTAAGTCACTAAATTCACATTTGGAGACTGCCCTGGTCTGAGTTCTAGGCTGTTACACATATCCTCAAAAAACTCATGGGCTATTCAGGGGCACAGTGGAAGCCAAGAGAGGGGAATTTAGGAATTACCAAAGAAAAACAGACAGTAGAGTCAGCAGTTAAAACAAATACACTGCAACACTTAGCAATGCCTTAGATGTAGGTAGACCTGTAGCTTTTTTGTTGTTGGGGTTTGGGGTTTTTTTTGAGACAAAAAGCACATAGCAATACAACCAGTAAATGTTACAACAGAAGCAACCTGACCCTGATGCTGAAAAAGCAGCAGATGTACAGAAAGGACAGTAAGAGCTCCCTAAGCTGTACAATGTGCCTATTACTGCCACATAATAGCAGCTGACAGCTCTGTCCTGCAAACGTCTGCTGAAATAAATGAAGTAATCTTTGAAACATTCAAGCAGAGAGCTAAGAAATTTATGAACCTTCCATTACCTCTATTAACTGTCCACAGACAGATGTTTCAGAAAGCAAAAACATCTAAGAACAGTTCCTTTGTGCCGCCTCAATGCTGCGAGCTATTTGCACACTTCCACCTTTTCTCCAGGCAACTGAAAGGACTAATACACAGGCTGGCAGATTTGCTGTTTGAATGGAGACTATTCATCCATCCAGGACAGGAGTTGATCCAGAAGGAGATCACTGCCAGGAATATTTCACTTTTCATGTAGTGTAGCAGATTAAGGTAAAACTGCCTGTGCAAAGTGCCAAAACCTCTCAATTTAAAACGCAACCTTTGCAAATCATGATGTAGAATAATCCAACACCTGCAGCGTTGTGAAATGGTCTAGTAGCACAGCTGCTTCCTCTGGAGAGAGGCAGGCACACTCCATCCAAATTGTTCCTGTTTCCAAAGCACCGTACACTAGCTATATGTCAATTACTTATTAAATTAATTGCACAGAATATGAAGACCTTTGTTACTGTGAGGAAAGTTTGCAAGTTTCCCTCTCAGTTTAAAGCACCTACATGGATTTCTTGTTTGACATGCCTTCTGTATCTCAGTTTTCAGCTGTGATTTTTCTATTCTCTGCCACTTAAAAAAGTTTAGGAACACGGGTTTTATCTGGGAATGCTTATGATGATAAAATACCTTTGAGGATTGTTCTGAAGGAAAACAAGTACCACCCCACCTATAAGCAATCCTGTACACTGCAGGTCCTGCAGAAAATAAGCTATGCACAGCAGAATCCTGGAGAAAAATAAAATACCTTGCTGCAAAAAGGTCCAGAATGGAAGCAGAACCCTTTTAGATGTTACCTCAACATCAGGCTTTCATTAGCAATAACAAACAGCTTTTTTTCCCTGCTAGTCTTAGGAGGAAAGAGGCACACACTAGAAATAGGAGGCTTGAGGTACACCAGCAAGTGTTTTCAAATCCCTGGATTCACAGAATGATTAATCAGCTGAAGCATCCTGCAAAAACCCACTGAAGCATACCAAGGATACAAGTGTGCTGTTGAACATGGTATTATTTGTTAAGGATAGGAGGCACTACTACTTGAGTACACTCGTTCAATGAAAACATTAGATTTTTAACACTGGCCACCTGATTACAGCTAAGGCACCCAAAATGACAGTATCTCCCTTTCTGGTTTACAGGAAAACACCAGTGTCTTGTAATGTCACAAAAAGCTGGAACATCCACAGCTGTACAGGGCACTATGCACAAAAGATGTCACAGAGGGTTTTACTGTAATTGCTTATATCCCATTCAGAACAGCCACACATCCCAGTAGCTGTTTCATGCCATATGGAAAATTTTCAGTAACACAACCCAACTAAGGAAAAACAGTCCCTCTCCACCCTTTCCTTTCTTCCCACTCAAGTATACCCTGGCACAGTAAAGTAACTTTTGTAAAAGCAAAACAACACAACAAAACCAAAACAACAAAACCAAACCACAACAACAAAAAAACCCAACCAATTCTGACACTCTCTATCAAAACAGAATCAAGGAAAATAGGTGGCAATTATGAGATATTAAAAAAAAAAATCCAGTAGAAAAATATCTTCAAAACTTAATCAGCTGAGTTTCCAGTACAGTGGGAAACACCAGGAGCTTTGTCACTTGCATTCCCCCTCTCCTGCCAGTTACACATGGCAACACACTTGCCTGTTAACATCCAGATGCAAGATACAGAGAAGAGCTGTGCAACCTTATGACAGATTCCCCTGTTCAGTAACCAGGACAACACACAGTACTAATGTGGAAGGCTGCTGGCCTGATGAGTTCCCCTATAATTATTCAGATATTAACAAATCACTTAAATCTTAGATGGTAGGTTACTGATAAATCTGAACTCAGCTTAAATGGAAAAGCCATCCATGGCAGTTAGCTTGGATATGAATGCTTTAAATAGGTGCAAAAACCTACTATATATGAACAAGGCAGAGTTGTTTAATTATGTTTAAAATACCCACCCAGAGGCAGAAGTTTGCACCTCTAGAGAGTTAACTCCACTTGGTTCCTGGCTGCTCTAAACAGGAGACCTAGAAACATTTTTGTAACCTCTGGAATTTTCCATTTTTTCAGGGTTTTCCTGAATGTTTTCCCACTTCCCACTTAGTTGGCTCTTTAAAAACCCAGACTGATTGCTTCTCCCAGTTTAGAGATGTCTCACTTTGGAGAAAAAAATTACTCATTTATGAATATACTATATAAACCAGTGATGAACACTGTAACTCTAAAGCTAAATCGATACTATTTCTCACCCAATGGAAAGTGAGTGTGCAGTGAGCCCTCACACAGGCTCAGTTCACAGTATAAAAGAGGCCTTTGAATCCTGTAGACTGGCTATAAACAGTAAAGGCCCACAGCTCAGGTACACAGCTGTAAGAGTTATGTACACCAACTGGCATTTGCTTGAGATCTGAGACTACAGAAAAGCAGCAATGAATCACCTCCTTCAATACCAATGGCTGACGTGATTGACTTAAAACGTAAGGACTGCAAAAAGTGATCTGGGCAGGAAAAAAGGAAAGGAAAACAAAACATTTCAAATTTATTTTACTGATCATCTTTATTTTGCATTAATCTGTGAATGCCTAGTTTCCATCACGTTGAAGTCCCTCGTCAACATTAAATTCCTTTACTAATGCTTTGAAAATGACAGGGCAAAGGTTGCATGAACAGCATCAGCGGTGTGTTCACTCAGGGCTGCCATGGAGGCAACATCTGAATTGCCCAAGAGGAAGACACTGCTTTGTCCTGCAGGGCTCTCTCCATCTAAAACAGGGAAAGACAGTCAGTGAGTGCTCCAACCAGATCCACACCCACAGTACTTGGAAGAAGACATACATGGAGCAGGGAAATGAGTACTCGGGTCTTACCCTGGTATGGGTAAGAGGGGCTAGTAATGCACCTCAGCTAGTACTCAGGAAGGGCACTCTTGCTTGCTCAACTGCCCAGAATACTGACTGCCTGCAGAACAAACCAGGAGACTCAAGCTCCAAACCAAAACCATAACATGTCAACTTACATATAAGAAACAAAGACCTGCAAAAGAAAAACACTTGATTTCAAATCTGACTCTAGAAATCTTGACTGCAATTTAGTGAAATAAAACTCTTCTACCTTTGGACTACAGGTCTGAAACTGAAGATTAATGGACCTGTTGAAGTGAGTGCAGAGAAGGGCCATGAAGATGATCAGAGGGCTGGAGCACCGCTCCTGTGAAGAAAGGCTGAGAGTTGGGGTTGTTCAGCCTGGAGAAGAGAAGGCTCTGAGGAGACCTTATTGCAGCCTTTCAGTACCTGAAGGGAGCCTACAAGAAAGTTGGAGAGGGACCATTTACAAGAGCATGTAGTGATAGGATGAGGGGTAATGGCTTCAAACTGAGACACTGGAACAGGTTGTCCAGAGAAGTTGTGGATGTCACTTCCCTGCAAGTGCTGAAGGCCTGGCTGGACGAGGCTTTGAGCAACCTGGTCCTGTGGAAGGTGCCCCTGCCCAGGACAGGGGTTTGGATCTTTAAAATGCCTTCCAACCCAAACCATTCTATGATTACCCAGTGATGTAAATACAAGGTCCCTCACACAAGGAGATTTTAATCCACTTGAGAACAGAAGCACACAGACTTTAACAATGAAGCAACACACAATCTCAAAATACATTAAATTACTAAATAACAAGACAGACCCATGCTCATTTATCTTTTAACTCATCCATAGTGCAGAGTACTTGAGTACTTCTAACCAGTGAAGTACTCTGCATCCTAAGATTTTTCTTTCCTAGTTCTACAACAGCCAAGTAATCACTGTACTCCCTTAAGGGAGTCACTTAAGTGACCTGAATTATTTAAAGAATAAAGTGTCATTAACTGCTTATTAATATATATATTCATTTTCTTATGACATTTTATTGGTGCATTATAAAGAGGTTTTTGTGCTTTCAGAATGATTTTCACCAGCATAGCAAAATTGTAGTTAACCCTCTTCCAGAAAACACTAAATCTTTGAAAATTAGCAAAAACTTTCAAATTAGCATTTTCTAGATGTACCAAAAACCTAAAATAATACTAATAATAATAATAGGCATCACAACTAATTTCCTTAATATATAGGATTTGTGCTTACTGTCTGCTTACCATTCATATTACACTTCTTCTCTCCCACACTATCATAACTTAAAACTAACACCTGCTTTAGCATTATGCAGCTATCCTGACCATGTCATGCAAATTCATGTATTAAAACCTGTGCAGTTATTTCAAGGAGAAACACACAAGATAGCAAATCTTACCAAGAAAGACAATCTTTGAGGGCATTAAAATATGGATATCTGGATATAACGCAAATGGCAAATGGTACAAAACAGACAGGCATCTTCCCAGTCTGCGCAGATTCCCAGTGGGTCTGCCCATTGAAGGAAATACGGTCATCCTGCAAGAAAATTGCAGAGTAATGTGTTTATGTTAATCATAAATTGATGACTGATATTTTCTTGAGAACCCTAGAGATACAATACCAAATTCCCTCTATATTTCAAGGGGATTTAGATCTCTTATGTCCCTTGAGTTCTTTAGAAAAATGTCAGCCTACAACACTTAGACATACATACTAAAAAGAATGTCAGTGCAAAAGATATTTAGAAAGGACAAAGGGTACAAGCTTCACTAAAAAACTTGTTGAAGGGACAAAATCTGCTCCTAAGTATTCAAAACTCCTAATTGAAATCCATAATGCTTTTTCCTAATTCGGTGCTCTTCCAATGTACATAACTTACAATGGCAATATAAAGTACAATTTGTTCTGCAATCCTAATAACCTAAAAATATATGATAACTAATTTAAAAAATTCAACCTGACATTATTCTTAAAGTGGTTTTTTTAAAATATATTTCAATAAAAGCATGAGTCAAATAACATACTTGCATAGGCTGGTAGTACTGTGCAACAACACCGTACGTTCTGTTACCACAGACATCTGTGAAGACCAGGAAATGAATGTGGTCCTCTTTTGATTCAGAAGTTACATAAAGTCCTCCTGCAATGAAGGCAGAAACCTTTCTTTGAACTACATTTTTCACTACAGCTGCTTGAAAAGCAATTTATGACAAATACTGCATATTTCCATTTCATTTCCAGAGAAATGTCTCATTTTAAGGGATTAAAATGAACGCATACAGTTCATTTGATCTGAGTTGTTACAAAGTTGCACATTATTGAAGAAGCAAAAATAGTATGCAATCATTCTGTATTTTAAGTGTCAAAATACAATAGATGGGTTTTGTTCTTTCAAGATACTCATAAAGTCTGCAATAGTGACATGCATATTAAAAAATTCTGCAACTAAAACTGGAGGAAACAGTCACTATGAGTATATGTTAATACCAAATGAAAAGTGAAAGAGTACTCAGCCATTTGGGGAAAAAAAAAAAAAGAATTTTACAAGTGTGTGCATGTCACTGAAACCAAGATTTACCAGTCAGACCTAAAGTGACTTTCAGTTTTCTTCTCTTGCAGGTGGTGCAGTTACTGTTGCTAACAGAGCTGTTTCACACAAGAGAGGCACACAGAGTAAGGGCAGCCCAGTCAGGTAAGAGCTGCTGTCAGCACTGACCTGCTCACAAGCAAAAATGTTTCTTTTTTATACTGTGAAATACAAAGAGATAGAGAATATGAACATTAAAAAAAAAAAAAAAATTGGCTGTATTATGGGTTAACAAATACCTACTGAAAGAGTCCTGCTGAAGTGTGAGCCCTGCCTTACCTGGGAAGCATAGCTGTGGTAAGCCAATAAGATCAATGTCCTTCGGAACAGTAATATCTTCAGTGTCAGGTGCTTTCTGCTCCCCGTTGAGACTCTTGACATTTTCAATCTTTGGTCTCTCTTTTTTCTTTCGGAAAGACCGGCGTTTGCTTTTATTCAAGTTATTACAAGCATTATTCACCTGAATATCATCTCTGCTGATAAATGGAGGCACAAATACAGAAAGAACTTCTGGATCAAGGGGAGGAAGACTTTTGGGTTTTCTTTGAGTACCCTGTAAAAAAAAAAACAATCAAAACAAAAAATATAATCACTATGTTGACACTGAACAGGGTTTTCTGAACCATTTTTAACCCTGTTTTTTCTCTACCCCTAAAACTGTAAGTTTAGAATACATTTTTTGTTCCTCCTAAATCATTATTTTTTCCTTCTAATTTCTTGTTTTACATATGTTAATGCAAGAGGAATACTCTGAGCATTTTTAGTAGGCAAAGAATCGTTCTTCATCATTCAAAATACACCACATCAATATTATGCCTCTTGGCATAAGAAAACAAACAAATATCAAATACAATGTTTCCTCCTTTGAAGTGTCAGGATAAACTTAAGCCTTTCTTAATGTAAACACTGGTAGTAAGAGAAACCAGGCAACAAATAAATTAAAACAAATTAAAATAGCTGAACTTCCAAGATAAGTCTTTGTTCAACTTTAGGAAAAGCTTCACTTTGACTCGGGATGACCCTTACAGGAAAACAAACCAAACCAAAACAAACAACAACAACAAAACAAAAAACCCACAAAGGCTTTCACAAGACAACTTTTAACTTTATAAGGCAATTAAGAAAGTACAATTAAATACAACAACCACTGATGCAATAAACACAATTTTAAGAAGCCATGAAAATGTCTCCATATACTGATCAGTAACTGGAACATGCATCCCAAAAGGATGTGTGCAATTACAACCTTTTTTAATAGGCAGCTTTGTGAAGTACTACTGCTCTGACAGACCTTGCTATGAAAAACCTGTGGTGATCAGAAGAGGAGATAAACTTGTACTCAGGAGCACTTTTTGGATTCTTGACCATAGAGCAGAGACAAATAGCTGCATTTTCAATTACTTCACTGCATTTTAATTCTTCCTGCAAAGTCAAAGCAGCAAGTAAAAGCTTTGTTTAGACAACGGATATTTGGAAACAGGAAAGGCGAGCCCACTGTGGCTAAAAAGCTGTTTCATTTTCAACCTCTTGCCAACTGATTCAGAGATAGCTGAAGCATACGTGCTGCTTTTACCTTCGGACACAATGCATTAGTATGACTTTTATGTAAGATAGTCCTCAAGAACCCAAGCTGGCCTGTCTTCTCATTTCCCTCCTTTATAAAACATACAAAGCTGTCGCTTCACTGAAGCAAATCTTCCACTGTCTGAAGTTTTGGAACAGAAAGTCTTATTTTATTTGTCCTACTAGATAAGTCCAGCAGTAGTCTTCCTCACATTTGAGCATCATAGGGAAAATGAGACAGAAAACTTATCTTCAGGATATATTAGTAACTGTTATCTTAAGCTCCACCATATTCTATAAGAGGACACTTGAAAGTACTTCAGTAAGAAGTGAAAAAGCACTCTTCATGAACACACAGAGTCTGACTAGAAAGAAGTTGGAGTGCAAAAGACAAAAGTTCAGACAAGTATCCAGTGGGATATTCAAACGATAGGAATGACTTTTAAAATCACATAATAAAGTGGGGTACTGAGTGCCATATCCTGCCATCCTAAAAACTCGAAGTGTCATTTTCCTTAGCTGGCAGCTCACAACCATTTTAAGTGAAGAAACTGGAAACAAAGATAAATCCAACATGATCACTCTCAAAATAACATGCAGCTAAACATTTCAGAAGGAAATTAAGAATTAAGGCTCACCCTGAGGCTGTTATGCAAGAAAAACACAGACCTACTCAAGGAGTTGCAATCTTAATTTGGCAGATTTGCCCCGCAGAGGTCTTCTGATAAAGTTGCTTTGACAGAGCAATCCCTGACTTAAATTGAAGGCATCTCTGTGCTACAAAGTGCTGGATGACAGCCAGCAATTTAATAGCCTCGCAGGGTAACAGCTTCTAAAATGGCAGGTCCTTGATGTCTTGAACCAGAACAGAGGCATTAAACATCATTCCCCCCGCCCCCGAACAGCGCTGTCAGCACTGTGACTGACCCAGTGACTCAGTCATCGGCATTCAAGTCTGCTCCTGTTAACATCTACAGCCAAAGTCATATTTTCTTACACTTTCAGTTCAGGGATAGAGAACAGGCAGCAATGGAACAATATCCACTTGTTCTACAATTCTTTGAACATTTTATATTCTCTGCTTCTACTGTTACTATTTCATTTTGAAATGGCTCTTTGGTAGCTTTTTACTATCAAATGTCTTGCATCGTACATAGCTTCTTATAAACACTAATGCTGTTTCTTTCCTGTAATTCTGCAAGATTCCAGAAGTCAGGGATTTTATTCCATCTGCATTTACTGACTATGATCCTGTAACAATGGTGCCATATAGGACACAGATAAAGAGACACACATTTTACATTGACCACACTTAGACACGAATAAGAAGTAGCGTTGAAACCACAGCTTGGAGTGTGATCTCAGCTATTTGGTGTTTCCTTGATCTCATTCTCCTCTTCCCATCACTCAAGAAGTTAATTTCATTTTGAATGTCATGAAAGACCTGGCTTTTTTAAGGAATAATTGGGCAGGAAAAAGTATGAAACCTCAGAAAAATTAGATTGCAAAGGACCTTTGTAGGTTCTAGTGCAACCCTTTGCTCAAAGCAATCATAACTTTGAAGTTAGATCAGGTTGCTCTGGGTCTCAGACAGTCCAGTTTCAGAAATGCTTTAGGAAGGAGATTCTGCCCCTTGGTGCTCCAGCCCTCATGTAGCTTAGCAACCTGTTCCAGTGTCTCAGCACCCTCACACTGAAGAACTTCTTTACATTTAATCTAAATCTACCCTCTTTAAGTTTAAAGCCATTGTCCCTGGTTCTACCACAAGATGTCCTTGAAAAAGTCCCTCTCCAGCTTTCTTGCAGGCCCCCTTTAAGTACTGGAAGGCTGCTACTTGATGACATCTCACCTCCTTTGCACAACTTGACACCTAGGAAGGCATTACATAAGAAGGAAAAAAAATGGTCTGGTGGTTATGTCTGCATTGGCAGGGCCAGAAAGGATGATACAGACACTGAGATGCAAAATCTGTACCACTGACTGTGGTAGGCAGATACAGAACTGAATGATCAAGCTGGTAGGAAGATCTGAGATATCTCCCAGAGAGATTGCTCATCATACTCGCCATATCAAAATCCAGCTTTACAGATGAAGATAACTTAAGGGAAAGAAGTCTTATGAAAGATGGTTGTCTTTACTGTATATCTCATTCTTACAAAATTCACTATTGTATATCTCATTCTTACAAAATACACACTTCCAACACTAAAAAAGTAACATCGAGCAGAAAATAGTGGCCTTTGACCCCTTCAAATTGAAATCTTAAGAGTGACAACTATCTTGGCAATAAGGACAACTGATGAGTGATATCCCAAAAACTTCAGTTTCATAAGCTTCTGTGCAAGACTGTATCTTTCTTCCTGGAATCCTCATCAACAGTAGGTCAGTCATACCAGACTTTCTTTGGGAGTAGGTTATATCATTCCCACTGACTCTGTTGACTTTATTACTCCATACTGCAATGAAGTTAAAGACTGCAAACACACCTGCAAGACTGAGACCTGAAACACTATCAAGATTTTTTACCCTGCTGTTTCACCTGTGAATATGATCAGCAGTCCACTATTTCCCTCTGAAGTGTTCTTACTTCCTGTCCACAAGAGCTCTTCTTTCTACAATCACTGAAATTAGACAAAACATATTCCACCGTTTGCACATGTAGATAGTGCTGCAGAAGGAAAAGGAAGTGGAGTAAATCTATAAACTAGCCCTAAGACAGTGACTGAGATTCCAGTGGTGTAACAGCTCGCAGGGACATTACCACAGTTAATACTGAGAAGCACAGGGACTACTTTCCTGGCTGATGTTCCTTTTTACACTGTGAGCAAAGAGATAATTCAAAGTCTGCAGTGTGATTCCATTGGAATATTGGGGTGGCTTCTAGTTTTTGTAGTCAATTCCTTTTTTGTTGTTCTACTTTTTTATTTTTCTTTTTTTTTTTTTTAACAATGAGATCAAACTGACCAGCCCAGAATGAAAAAGAAATGCACATTTTGGGGGGTTTACTCTTCACACAGACGCTGGAACAACACATACACACTGATTTCCAAAGTCTGGTCGTTATATTTATGGTGCAACTATTTCCCCAATTTGAATGTATACATGAATGAGATCCTGGAATCCTCTCCTTAGCCGTTATCACTTAAGAAGCTGACATCAGCAAAAGCCATCTCCTGACGGAGAGAGCAAGCAGCAACAAGCTGAACAAAGACTCCTTTATCTAATGCTATTAGAGCGCACAATCAAATTCAAGTGCGAGCAAGACAAGCGAGATCCCTGGGAACAGCTTGGCTTTTCAGCACGTGCTGACATCACAGCTACTCCCACAAGCTGGGCAGCTCGTGGGTATGTGACAAAACCATCAGCACATTTTAACAAAGCAAAAATCAGGAAGAGGATTTTAACTGTTAACTCAGGCGTGAAGTGGCTACGGTCACAGAGAAATTACAAACCACATATTCAAAGCAGAAACCAACCCGTCAACTTCTGCCGTATTGGAACCGCGCAGGTTATGCTAAATTCAGAGCACTGAAGTCACACGGGGATTTAGATCTCGTGTTGTCCTAAGGATACATCTTACCAGGCTTTATTGCCCTCTCTTTAGCTTTTATCTCCAACGGAAAACGGGAAATGGGATGTCATCCAGTAAAGGATGTGCATTGTTCAAGCATTCTGCTGCTGCTCCCGCTTGTGTAAAGCTACACTGCATTCCTCATCCAAGCTCAGACCTCTGGAAAAGTGCAATTACTTAACAGCACTAACAAACTGTCCCTGCTTGGTTGATGATGGCCTGTCAAAACAAGTTTTCTTCAAAGTATTATGGCTCTATCCCATGATAACAGCAACACGGCAGCCCAAGAGTTTTACTCGAGCCCGTATGGGGGAAGAGAGGCCCGGCCAGGGAGGAACTGACCCTACCCAGACTCCGTTTAGACCTCCGAGCAGAGAACTGCGCCGGCAGACGCCGTCCCACAGACCAGCCGGGCCGGCGGGCACCGCGCAGCCCGCCCCCCGCGCTCCCTCCCGGCACCGGACCCCCTCTCACCTGGAGGAGCGCCCTCACCCGCTCCCTGGGCACACCGACCAGCAGGCAGATCTCCAGCAGGCCCGAGGGCAGCACGTCCTCCATGGCACGGCGGGGCAGGGGCAGAGGCAGGGGCAGGCTGGGCAGAGGCTGCTGCCGCAGACACCTTCCCGCAGGGGCCGCTCGGCCCCTCCCCGCGGGCCGAACCGAGCTGCAGCGGGCGGGAGAGCGCGGGTAGGGGGAAGACGGGCAACTCGAGCACAGCAGCCCTCCCCGCCCCTCAGGGTAACATGCACTTTGATTGGCTATCCTCCCCGTCGCTCTGAAGACTTGCGACCAATCAGAACGGCAGTACGTGTCTGCGGCCGCCTCGCGGACCGGGCGGGGGCGGGGCGTCGTCCCTCATCCTCCAGGCTGGGGACTGAGGTAGCGATCGCCCCGCTGCTGTGTGGCCGTTGTGGGTTGCTGCGGGTCCATGTGTCCTCTCCTCGCCTACTTCCCCCGCCGGGAGAGCCCCCGGGGAAGGCGATTCGCGATTCACGATTCACAGGGGGGAGTTAACTTTTCTCTCGGCCAGCCACGAGCTGGTTTCCCGGCGGAGCTGTTGGCCCAGAGGGAATGAGCTGCCTTAGGGCTGCCGATCGCCGGTGCGTCACAGGTGGGTGAAGACAGGCCTGGTGCCTTGACAAGTGGTGCCGTTCCCTCCTGTTTGCTCCAGGTGACTCAGCAGGGCTATGGGACTGCCACTACATAAGAGCCATGTATTTATCATGGGTCATAGTTTCAGTGACCTTTAAGCACAGAGCTGATTTCAGGTTTCCCCCTCCGGAGCAGCGGAGCTGCCTGCACAAACAACGCAGGGGACTCTCAGATTTCTGAGCTGTTTAATCCAAGCAGACAATGACTCACAGGATCATGGAATCACAGAATGGTAGGGGTTGAAAGGGACCATGAAAGACCATCGAGTCCCACACCCCTACCTGAGCAGGAACACCTAGATCAGGTCACACAGGAACATGTCCACGTGGGGTTTGAATGTCTCCAGAGGAGAGACTCCACAACCTCCCTCGGCAGCCTGTTCCAGGTTCTGTCAACCTCATGGTGAAAAAGTTTCTCCTTACATTTCCATGGAACCCCCTAAGTTCCAGCTGCACGCATTGCCCCTTGTCCTGTCACTGGACGTCACTGAGCAGAGCCTGGCTCCATCCTGACACTCACCCTTTCCACAGTTAGAAACATTAATGAGGTCACCCCTCAGTCTCCTCCAAGCTAAAGAGACCCAGCTCCCTCAGCCTTTCCTCAGCAGGGAGATGTTCCCCTCCCTTCATCATCTCTGTGGCTCTGCGCTGGACTATTTGGAGCAGTTCCCTGTCTTTGAACTGAGGGTCCCAGAGCGGGACACAATAATCCAGATGTGGCCTCACCAGGGCAGAGTAGAGGGGGAGAAGAACTTCTCTTGACTTGCAAACCACATTCCTAATACACCCCAGGATGCCATTGGTCTTCTTGACCACAAGGGCACATTGCTGGCTCATGGTCATCCTGTGGTTCACCAGGACCCTCAGATCCTTTCCCCTATGCTGCTTTGCATAGTGAGTCCCCAGCCTGTACTGGTACATGGTGGTGGTCTTTCCAGATACAAGACTCAACACTTGCCCTTGTAATATTTCATTAAATTTCTGCCTGCCCAACTCTCCAGCCTGTCCAGGTCTCAATGGCAGTGCAGCCTTCTGGTGTGTCAGCCGCTCCTCCCAGTTTGGTGTCATCATCAAACTTGTTGACAGTGCACCCTATTTCCTCATCCAGGTTGCTGATTAATATATTGAATAGTACTGGTTCCAGTACCAACCCCTGAGGGACTCTGTGTCTGTTGGCTCTGGGTAAGTCTTCACTGAGAGGAATTTGTTTCCTCTGGGACCAGTGCATAAAGTATTTAAAAGTGAAGGGAGCAGTCTCTCTGAAACGGAAAGTACAAGGTGCAATTTCATCACAGCCACAAACTTTTTTTATGGACTAGTCTTCATGTATTCTAAATGAAAAAAAAAAAAAAAAAAAATTCCCAGTAGAAACGGCTTCAGACCTTGAAGAGTTTGTTATCAGCCCAGGGTTCAAATTAGGCTTCTTTGAAAAGTACAGAGTACGTCAGAAACACAAGGAAGGGGGTCTTTATGGGGATTTTATCATCTGGGGTTTTTTAGTGTTAAAGCTCAGGGTTATGTGGCCTCCGGTGTTCTCAAATTTAGAGGAAGTCACAAATGCAGAATATAGGAAACTGTTTCTATAGCACTGACTAAAAGAAGGAAATTCCTGAAAAACTGGAAGTTCAGGGATCACTTCTTCAAAGTGATAGAAGAAGGGCATGGGCTCGAAGATTTATGTTTATGAATTTTAAGGTCAGTAAGGTATTGTTAAAATCATCTTGTATAACTTGTGTAGCCCAAGATACAGAATCAGAGCAATTTCTGTATTGAATTTGTAACTTCTGGCTGACACCATGAGTTCCTGCAATAGGGATTACTGACAGTCGCTGTTAAAAATTAGACGTCAGCTTTAGTGTCACTGTTTAGCTTTTTTCCACTGGATCGTGTTAGTTTGCCTGTTGTTTAAACAGATTCTTTACCGTGGAAAGATTGCTCCTTGCAGAGTTCAAGATTATTAAACTCAATTTAATTTTAAGAGATAATACACCTCATACTTTTAAGATGTCTTTCCTAATCACTTGTGCCCATCATTTCTCAACCTTTTCATATTTTCCCGGTATTCTTTTTGAATTATGAACATCAAAACTAAGCTTTGCTATTGCTGAATATACATTGGTAAGTCACATTGCTATTTCTAACTGATATTCACACCTAATTAAAACAGAGAAAGACTGATATATGAATCATTCAAAAAGGGTGTAATGTTTAATTGGTTATCTACTGTAAACCTGTGTGGTTTTCTTAGGGTTATTCCAACACCACAGTCCTACATCTTACGTTAATTGACCTATGACTATGACCTTGCATTTGACCACATTAAAAGAAAATTACAAATTAACTGAGTTTATTAACTAATCCAGGTCACCCTGTAGTTAATTAATCTGTATCATGATTAGTCTCTGATTTCCCTATCTGCAATGATAAATACTGGATGATTCTTGTTCATAATTAATGTATTCCTCAAAGCAAGGATATGGTGAAGTTATTATCAAAACAGATCTACAACATGAAAGGTACTGATAATGAATATGATAAGATCTCAAGGACTCTGGAAGTATGAAACATGCTATATGGGATCACTGGTAAAAGACAAAATAATTCACATAGAGAAGAATCCCTCTGCACTACAAAAAGATCCATGTAGTAAAATATTTTTTTTTCCCTAAGAAAAATTGTCAACCAAGGAAGAAATGCCACATGTATTTATTATGTGCTTTCTTTTTGTACTATCACAAATACAGTAAATGTTTGTTAACTATGTGATATGGTATTCAGCTGCTTAGAACTGTATGCAGAAAAAGCTGTTGTTCTTGATATATCCTCAACATGGGTGAGACTTTATCAGACCTGAGGGCCATATCTGAATAATTAAAGATTCCCTTGACATAGAAATCTATTTCAGCCTCCAAATACAGTGTTTATGGTATAGCTAGACTGCCTCTGTTAAGAGAAGAAAATAATTTTACAACTCACTTATTTCTTTGATGCAATCTTGCTTATAAAATGTACCTTAATCAGCTAAGAAGCCTTGAGCTGGCTTTAGCTTTAGCAAGGACAACCTCAAAGTGCCATACTCATAGTTGATACAATACAGCTTCCCATGTTCAGCCTTACATTTGAAATACCTTCCAAAATCATGTCCAAACTTCTACCCTCACCTCTTTCAAATTACTGCTGTAAATTAGGAACTGCAAATGGGGTTTGTCTGGCAATCATGTTGTAGACTGCATGGAAATGGTTGAGTTGCTCTCCATCAACCCTGAAGGGAGCTCTGAGTTCCATGTTGAGTTGTAGGTGCCTGTACTGTGAACACCTCAATCTTGAGGGATATGGTCCAGGTGAGGAATTTTAGAAGAGCAAACTTCCAGTTGTTTAAGGGATTAGTGAATGGGAATCCCCTGTGAAACCGCTCTAAAGGAGCTGAAAAGAGCTGTCAGCTCTTGAAGGACATTATTTGTAGAGCACAAGGCCTCTCAATCCCCATGTGTAAGAAGTCAATCAAAGAAAGCAGGAGACAGGCATGATTCAGTAAAGACCTCCTAATCCAACTAAAGTGGAGGAAGGAACAAGCAGTGGAACGAGGGACATGTATCCTAGGAATAATACAGGAACATTGCCCAGATGTGTAGGGATGGGATCAGGAAAGCTAAAGGTACAATGTGAGCTGAATTTGTTAAGGGTTGTGAAGAATAATAAGAAAGGCTTCTACAGGCATGTTGACCAAAATTGGAAGATTAAAGAAAGAGCACACAGACACACCCCAGATAAATAAGACAGGAGAACTGGTAAAAAAAAAAAAAACAAAAACAACAAACAAACCCCAACACAGAGAAGGGTGATGTATTCAACTTCTTTTTTGGCCTCAGTTTCAATAGCGATCTCTCCTCCTACATCTCTCAAGCCCCTGAATGTCAAGGCAGGGACTAGGGTAATGAAGTTCTTCCCATTGTAAGTGAAGATCCAGTTCAAGACCACCTGAGGAGTCTGAACATACCATGGGACATCTGAACAGTCCATGGGACCTGATGAGATGCATCCCAGGGTCCTGAGGGAATGCGTTGATGTAGTTGCCAAGCCACTCTTCATCGTATTTGAACAGTCCTGGCAGTCAGGGGAGTGCCCAGTCACTGGAAAAAGGGAAACATCACACCCATTTTTAAAAGATAGGACCCTGAGAACTACTGACCAGTCAGTCTCACCTCTGTGCCTAGTAAGATCATGGAGGAGATCCTCCTGGAAGGCATGTTGAAACATACAGAAGACAGGGAGGTGTTTAGAGACAGCCCCTATGGTTTCCTGAAGGGCAAGTTGTGCCTAACTAATCTGGTGACCTTCTGTGATGGAGTGGCTGCGTCAGTGGACAAGGAAAGGCTACAGATGTCATCCACCTGAGCAGTAAGGCTTTTGATATGGTTCCATAAAGCATTCTTGCCTCTAAATTGAGGAGATTAGGGTTTAATGGATGGACTGTTAAGCAGATAAAGAAATGGTTGGATGGTTGCATCCAAAGAGTTGCAGTCAATAGCTTAATGTCCAAATGGAAATCAGTAACAAATGGTGTTCCTCAGGGGTCCGTACTGGGGCCAGTATTATTTAATATCTTCATCAATGACATACACAGTGGGATCAAATGCATCCTCAGCAAGTTTGTGAGCGGCAGACACCAAGCTGAATGGTGCAGCTGATTTGCTTGAGGGAGGGGATGCCAACCAGAGGGACCTTGATAGACTTGAGGAGAGGGCCTATGCAAACCTCACGAAGTTCAGGAAGGATAAGTGCAAGGTCCTGCAGCTGAGTCTGAGAAATCACCAGTATCAGTACAGACTGGGTGATGAATGAATGAAGAGCAGCCCTGCAGAGAAAGTAGCAGTGGATGAAAGACTGGACAGGAGCCAGCAAGCACTCACAGCCCAGAAATCCAGTCATATCCTGGGCTGCATCAAAAGCAGTGTGGCCAGCAGATCAAGGGAGGTGATTCTCCCCCTCTACTCTCTAGTGACTCCACCTGGAGTATTGCATCCAGCTCTGGGAATCCCAGCACAAGAAAGACATGGACCTGTTAGAGTCCGTCCAGAAGAGGCCACAGAAATTATCAGAGGGCTGGAACACCTCTGCTGTGAAAAAAGGTAGAGTTTGAAGAAAGAGAGTTAGGGTTGTTCAGCCTGTAGAAGAGAGGGCTCTGGAGAGACAATATTGCAGCCTTCCAGCACTTAAAGGAGGATTGTAAGAAACAGTCTTTTTATCAAGGCCTGTAGTGACAGGTCAAGGGGCAACAGTTTTAAACTGAAAGAGGGTAGATTTAGATTGAACATAAGGAAGAAATTTTTTACAGTGAGGGTAGAGAGACACTGGAACAGGTTATCCAGAGAAGTTATGGATGCCCCACCCCTGGAACTATTCAAGGTCAGGCTGGTGAGAGCTCTGCACAACCTGATCTGATGAAAGATGTCCCTGCCCAGGGCAGGGTGGTTGGACTAGATGACCTTTAAAGGTCCCTTTAGCTTTCCTGATCCCAATCTGTGATTCTGTTTAGTGAAATGAATCCTAGCCTGTGTAGTAGTAAAGCCATTGAATATATCTCTTCATTGTAGCATCTTCTCTCACATGTCTATCTTTTATCTTTGGTACACATGCCAGACTGGGTCCTCAAACCCTTATGTGTTCCCTCCAAATGGATATGATAAAACCATCTGATAACAACAGCTCTGCCGTAAAGCTGAGAAAGGAATTTGCCCTCTAGAAACTCTAGGACTGTTAAGCTGTGATGTACCTAAGTGACTTAAGGAGTTTCAAAATACTATGATTATTACCAATGTTCTTTTAGTGATGGTTTCCATTCATGTCTGTGCATCTTGTCAAACAGCACTGAGAACCATGTGTAGGCTAACTCAGGACTTCAGACACAAACTCTTGCAGAGTTTCACCGTGAAATGTATAAGAACTTCAGGAATTTACTTTTGTAACCAAATGTAGGCATCATTTGTATTGTGCAGGTTTGATACATTGCCCAGTTCAATATCCTCTCTTTCACTTGTGATTAGGGTTGTTGCACAGCATTATCTTTAGGTGAGAACTGAAACTGCGACCATGGCTTCCTTCCACTACATGGCTCATAGGAATATACATTTCTGTGGCTAAGTAAGGTTGCAGAGATCAGAGTCTTGATTCTGTCTGGTGACAACTGTGTGTTCTTGTCAAGGAGAAAACAGGGGGTACAGCATGAAGTATGCTGCTCTAATATGTATCGGACAACTCTTCACAGTCTTAGAAGGCCATGAAAAAACGCAACATCTCAGGTTTTTAAACCCTTTGTCACTAAAATCAGTTCTTATTAACAAGGTCATTCATACGGGGAAGGATTTCTTTTGAACAAAACTCAGGTAGGTCCACTTGACCTATTCTCTTCAACTTCATTATTTCTCTTTTTATATTCCTTCTTCCAGAATAATGAAGCAGGACAATTCCATGAATATGCAGAGAAAGATCTTTATTGGCAGTTATAACATTTCTATCATTGAAGGACAATGCACTTTCTAATTTTACACTGATATTGTCAACCAAGCAAACACTTGGTAACTGACTATGCAAATGGAATAGTTATTTTCAAACTGAAGGCCTGCATAGTCTTATAATTAGTCTCTCAGTGTCTCAGACATTTATTCTCATTCCTAATACTGCTACAAAAGTGTACTATGAGAATTCTTTATTGTCCCAGGTAACATCCATCTGAGAGCAATGACTTTTACCCTGATACTAATCTGTAAAAGGTCACCACATTCAGTGTAAGTGTATCAGAGGGAAAGGGTGACACTTCTGAGATCTCTGTGTCTATTTGCATCTTCTGTTCCATTTGCATCTTCTTTCTTTTTTACTTGGCTTGTCTGGTTTGTGGTGCCACCGTTTATGGTATAACAGAATACAAATTTTCTGCAACATTAACTGTCATTTAGCATGCATTTCTTCAGTAATACACAGACATATTTCCCTGACTTTACAGAAAAGTGCTAGCATGAGACCAGCTTTTGCAACATATCACCAGATGGGATTTGAATTCTCCACAGATTGTACCTGCCCGTGTACTGGAGAAGTCGGCCACCATCAGTTCTCAGGCGATGGAAGGTTACCCCCAGTTCAAGCTTTTGTAAGGAAACACACCCCTTAAAGCTCAGGTCCTTGTGACTTGGCACATAACGCTGAAGGGCTTTGTAAGTAGTGTGAGTGCTAAAAACAAGCAGCAGGGAATTCTGCCATTTCAACCCAGGAATGCTCTTAAAGTACCTGAGCTAGTACCTCTACCCTACACTACAGGGTGCAGCACAGTCACAGCCTAGAACTGCCCATCACAGTCTTTTTAACCTGCAAAAATATCAGATTAATTTAATATACTGTATATGCAGAATACTCTTTGGCTTATATTATGTCTCTAATTAATTACCTTAATGCTTGCCAACTCCTTTTACATGTAAAGATAGATCAAAGCACACCATGAATGAGTGTAGGGTATGGGAGGGAGAGAAGGGTGCCATAACCACACACGTGTAGCGATGCCCTGTGACCTGGTATTGTGCCCCATTAGGGAGGGAGTGAGTGCTTTCGAGGAGAATAAAGTCTCCTTAGCCCTACCACCATCCTGTAACCTAATAAAAGCTTCTGCAAAGGACTGTAGGATAACCATATGCAAGACTGGGATAAAGACATTGATAAACTGGAACAAAACCAGCAGACAGCTGCCAAGATGGTCGAGGCTGAAGCACTTGCCCTGTGAGGAGAGTCTGAGGCAACAGGGCTAGAGAATAGATGACTTCAGGGGAACCAGTAGCAGCCCCAGTGCCTACAGTGAGGTAATAAGAAGATGAAGCCAGCCTCTTTACCAAGGTGCACAGCCAGAGGTAGAGAAACAACGGTCAGAAACTGCAACAGGAGAAGTACTGACTGCATGTAAGGAAAGTAATTTTCATTCTGAGAGTAGCTAAGTGCTGGAGCAGAGGCCTAGAGATGTGCCATCTCCATCTTCAGAGGTTTTCAGTAGGAGACTGGATAAAGCCATGAGCAAACTGGTCTGACCTAAAAGCTGACCCTGCTTTGAGCAGGAAGTTGGACTAGACAGCTCCTGAAATCCCTTCTGTCAAGGGTTAGGGCTGGACTGGCCATTAGATGAATGACAGATGCTCTCTATTAACTCATCTCCCTTCCCAAAAGCAAATAAGGGACAGAGACTTATGGATTGGAAAACTAAAATCACTTCAGTGATTAACGAAAATGATAAAATATATACAAAACCAATATCAAGCCCAACCCCTCCAATTGCAATCACTTCACTGTGGGACAAGCACTGGGGAATTCCCAGACTGTGCTTAGGGGCAGATAGGAACCGGATTCAGAGGCTGGATTCAGGAATGCATAGATTGGGATCAAGGGCAGAACAGACAGAGTCTTCCTGAGAAAACAGCTATTGAAGAACAGAGCTTGACCCTTGTGATCCCTCAGCTTTATATTGAATATGATGTACACAGAGTGGAATCAGTTGTTGGTCAGCTTAGTGTCACCTGTCCTGGCAGCTCCTCCCCACAGGTGCCACCTCTTGCTTTACATCATCGCAGCATGGTACACGAGATTTAGCAGTGACCTTGGCTTCTGTAGGAGCAAATATAAGCAAGAGCCTTTCTGCACACACCAACACTTGGTAGCAACTATAAACATTGAGTGTTACCATTTCTCTGAAATACAGGCTGTTAACTTCAGAAAGTGCAGTTACTTAGAAGAGACTGTGCTGAAAAGTAACATCAACAAACATTGTTTCTGACTATTGTGAGCTGAGAAATCACAGAATCATCCAGGTCAGAAGGTCACAATAGAGCACTGTGTACAAATAGAGCAAGAGGGTAAAAACTTTTTTTTTATGAAGGAAACCAAATGTCAGAATTCGAGTCAACCACGTAGGGAAAATCCTTGGCCAGTTTTATAGTTAATGACCTTTCAATTTAATACAAATAATTTCTTTGTGAGGCCCAAGGAAATAGCTTTGGGTGTCAGTGCAACACTTACTCCTGATCTTCTCTGTATTTCTGATAAAGGGGCTGGCTCTAGTTTTATTTTTCTGAGAAAAAATAATCTGTTGAAAGTCCTTCAAGTGGGGAGGGGAAGCTGAGCTTTATCACAGCTGCTGCATCTAGAGAACACTAAACTGTCAGGTCTTGGCAAAGAACCAGATTAATGTGAGTGCTCTGAATATCTGAAATATTTTGCATCGTAGATATTGTGAGATATTCCTGAGGCTACAGAAGAGCTTATTCCTGAATCTAAGCACTCCAGGGTCAGTTTTAACAGTGTTTTATTTATGTGGGATGCACAACATGTCCCTCAAATCTGACTTGCTTAACATGACATTTTTTATACTTACAGTTCTTTACCATCTGACACAATCTCAGGCAGCCAAAGAGATTTTGCAGCAGCTTTTATAGTAGTGTTAGGACTTGGTAACATTTTTTCTTTTACTGCAATGATGTAAAAGAAGTGCAGATTCTGAATTCCTGATGTGGCGGGACAAGATTAAGGAGAGATCAATCAGTGTACAGAGATAGACAGATACAGAAAATAAAATTTCAGGTAGAACAGGTTTTTTTCATAATAGCTTCTTGTGTATGTCAATGTGAGAAACCTTAAAATGCATAAGCACAGATATTATAATTCATAACTATGAGCTGCTTGCTTATGTATTTATTTATTTTTCTTTTTATAAAGTAAACTTGGTTTTGTCCCTGGAATCTGAAGAATCTTTTGATATACTCCACCGTGTTCAGAAAAGGTCTATCAGTGACTCATAGCTCAACAAAAGCACAGTGTAGTAAACTTCACCAGTAATTCATGTTAGCTTAGTGAAATGTATATTAAAAGCCAGACACTTTCCCTCTTGATCTTTTTGTAGCTGCCCCTACATCACTCTATGAAAAAAACAACATATATATAATTATCTTTGTTACATAAAACCCAATCTTCTCTAAGCTTGGGATCTTATTAAATATGGTAAGTTTGTTCATTTACCCACCTGGACGCGTTCCTGCCTGACCTGATCTAGGTGATCCTGCTCTGGCAGGGGGGTTGGACTTAGATGATCTTTTGAGGTCCCTTCCAACCCCTACCATCCTGTGATTCTGTGATTCTGAAATACTCACATTACAAGGTCGCTGAAGAAGTTTAATCCAGGTTTGGATCCAGCCAGATTACCAAACAGTTATAGCTTCTAAGTGACCTCAGTTTATCCCCAGATAAAAAAATGCATCAAGAAGATCTGCAGCAAGGCAGCATACAGTGGGTATCCTTTATAGCAGTCTAATGTAAACACAAAAAGCAGAGAATCCATAAGCATTGGCCAGTGTGGTTACGTATAACATGAGACCATTGTGACTTGACAGCATTTCTTGACGATGCTCCTCATTCTCCAGACAGCACAACATGGTGGAGCAAGACCTCATGAAAACCATTTCTAAGCACAGAAGGGACAGAAGGTGCCTAGAAGCCATGAGCAGGCATTTACCAGGGACAATCATACCTTACCAACCTGCATACCTTTTCTTACTCTGAAGGAGAGGGAAGAAATGAATGTCATTTACCTTCTCATGAGGCATGACAGTCAAACATCCTTGTAACCAAGAAGATATGGTGGACTACAAGGTGGTTAAAAACTGTCTAGATTGTCAGTTTCAAAGGGTTGGGGTGAACAGTTTCACATCTAACAGCTGATTATGAGTCTCATTCCTCAATATTTGATACTGGAGTTAATAATACTTAGCATCTTTATCATGAACGTGGACCATGGGGTGAAAGCATCCTCAGCAAACTAGTAGACGCCACTATGGGGTGGGCTGAAGGGTAGTTCTGCCCCAAGAGAAGGCTAAGGAGAGATCTAATTGCCACCTACCTGAAGAGGGGTTATAAAGAAAAGCAACACAAATTCTTCTCAGAGGTGGACAGTGGGAGAACAAGAAGCAACAGTTTAAAGTTGCATTGAGGGATATTCTGATTGAATATAAGGAATAAGGTTTTAACTTGAGTAGATTCCCCAGGGAGGCAGTGCAATCTCCTTCAGAGATTTTTGAAACTTGGCTGGATGAGGAACAGGGCAACTGGATCTAATTTTGAAGTTACTGCAGCAAAGAACTGGGCTAAAGACCTCCAGAGATCCCTTCTAAACAACATTTCTCTGACTCTGTAACTAGTTAAGCCCATATTGTTTTATTTGCATCAAAGGGTCCTTAGAGATTTAAAAGTGCAGAAGACAGAAAATAAAGTTTAACCATTTGCATAGCTAAATACATCATACACGTTTAGGTGTATTTTTATCTTGCTATAAAAGGATTTATATATATATATATGTACTGCCTGGCAGGTCAAATATAGCGATTAGGCACGTTTTGCTGTATCATGTACGACTGAAACTGGACAAAACCTAACTTCTCGTAAATAATTAACTCCTGTTCAAACTCCTCCTGCTTCAAAACCCCTGATTTGCATGAGGACATCACAGGGCAACTTCTACTGTGAAAGCAGGCACGCTGTGCTGCCACAGGGCCAAGGAGGATTCTGCATAGCTGACTACATAACAAAAAATTGCAGGAGTACAAACACCACCCAATAGCCTGTGCTTGGTTTCCATGTTGCACTTCTTCTAATATTAGAAAAAAGAATTGCCAAATTTGGGGTTGGACAACTTAGTTGACAGTATGTCCCCACTAGCTTGTTTTCCGTGGTTCTTGTTTATTCCTCCATAATAGATATTTCAGTTTTCTGTAGGGTGTGTGGCAGTTGAAGAGCAGAGTAGAATATCTCAACTACAAAGGTGGTGTTCATCAAAGGTATTTTAAGAAATCCTTGTTAGAGACATTTAGGCTTTCTTTTCTGGCACAGATGAATCTAATGCTGTTCTTTCTTATTTTAATTTATCTTTCTTTGATGTTTGGAGACTATTCCAGGGTTGATTTACCTCAGATTTTCAAATCTAGTAGGAGAAAACCACCAAAATTCAATGTTTTAACTCGGTAAAGCAACGTAACGTGACATAAATGGAAATTACTGAAAATTATAGAACTAGGTTCATATTCCACGAAGATTAACCTTATGTCCAATTTTCAAGTCTCAGAAAGAGCAAACTGTTTATAACAACTCTGGCCTTCCCAGCATAAGACGATCCTTCTGAAGGGTGACTGTTAGTTTCCTGTTTGTAAAGCACAGTGTCAGGAGCCCAGTTTGGTCAGCTGCCAAGCGCTATTACAATGTTACACAAGTGCTCACGGTGATTGTGAAAAGACAGAGTTCTTTGTTTTATCAAGAGGTGTTGTGAATGCAAAGGCAGTTACTGAATTCTAGAGGAAAAAAAAAAAAAAAGAGTTAGTCTTGTGATTTGGGAAAGCTTCCTCTTGAGAGAAGCAGTGACTCAAAAACCACTGCTCATAGA
The DNA here is from genome assembly GCA_024611175.1 of Megaceryle torquata. Taxonomy (NCBI): domain Eukaryota; kingdom Metazoa; phylum Chordata; class Aves; order Coraciiformes; family Cerylidae; genus Megaceryle; species Megaceryle torquata. Next base: position 73,673 of record JANIJG010000983.1, on the reverse strand, counting down.
TTCTGTAATGTTGTCACCAAAGCTGCTCACCCACCGAGGGTAAATTATAGGAAAATACACAGAATTTTTAGAGCTTGTATAAGTACATTTGCATGAAAAACTGAAAATAGATATAGCCCAAGCTAGACCCGGAAACAAATTTGTTAGGACTTCCACAGAAGACCGTATTTATTTTTAAGTCCTGGCTAAAATAGACAGATTTCTGAATTCTAACATTATGCAGACCAAAGGTATAAAAGTATTTTTATTAGTTCTGTTCTCATCTGCATTTTATGCATTGGCGAGTTCACTTGCTGCATCTTTTCTAAAATTAAGCCTTCAGCCCTGTTTCTTCTTTGGGATCAAGCCCACGCAGCTCATTATTGCATTGCAACCTTAGACTGTAAATGCCTCGAGGTAGGAGGCGTTTCTCTACACTTGGTACAGTTATCCTGCAGAGCAGGGCACCGATCCAAGGCGTGTGGATAACAGCATGACAACAATAACTAATTGCTTCCCGGTATTTCTTTGTTCTGCCATTGTTTTAAAGGAACACTGATTTACATCTTTCAGCAGATTGCATTTTGGCCCCTGCACCAAACATGAGTGGAAGTGACATTAATAGGAGTTGTGAATATATCATTCTGAACTGTCTCATATTGCACCAAAAGAGAGGTAACTTTTAAAACATGCTAGGAATGCGTAGTTTGGCACAACCACGGGAGGCATTCCCTCTCAGGCCTTTCTTCAGGCAGTGCAAGTTTCTCACAGGTCAAAAAGTCGATCACACACTGATAGAATCCACATGTCTCTAATGACCAGAGCGCATGCTTCTAGTGAAAGCTGGTTCCACAAAATTTGTTGTGTGGGACACAATTCGTTGTGTGGAACACACACTGCATTTCCTTGGCTATAGTTAAAAGAAAGCAGCATTGTCTAATTAAGAAAGCACATTAGTGGAATTCATAAATAAATCTATGAACAGATTTTCCTGCCAAGTCTATTCTCTAATTCATATTTCTCCTGGATTTAACAAGATTTCACAGAAGCTTCTTACAGCGATTTGCTGCCGATACATTGCAGCACCAGTAAAGAGCTAACTGACTTCAACAAGATACAATCACCTCTTCATAATGACATGCATGATTACCCCTGCAAATCATGTAATTATGATAAAGATTTCAAAGCAAAGAAGGTAATTTCTTTACATACTGTCCAGAAACATTCAGCCTCTTGATGTAGAGCAAAACCTGATTCTCAATATGGAGGGAGATACTCTTCAGAGTTACTGCAACAAGATCCATCTGAACTAACCAGGCTGGAATCAAAGGTGGTATTACTAAAGCAGTGCCAAGAAAAGTGCTACAGGGCACTGTGCTGAAGTGTGTATTTACAGTATCTTATAAAGGCTACATTTATTTCAAAATTAACATCTTTAAAAAACATCAAATTTTGTTTGGCAGAAAGCAACCCTCAAACTGAGTTTCTGAGTGATCTGGACCTATCTAAATCTTGTGAAATAACAACAGCCAAGCCTTCTGTTTTTCAGCTCAGCCAAAAGGCAAACCTTAAACATAAACAGTACAAAAGCTTTGGCACTAAGCAAAATCTGTAATTCAGCACTGAGCCAGCTATTGAATCCTCCATACAATATTTTTGTACTCTGATTTATTTTTCCTAACAACTAAATACCCTGTGGGGGCTTTTAACACCATTGAGGCTTGGTGCCCTATGGACCTATGGCATTGTCTTTTCTCCAAAAAGTGTATAGAACCAACAGTCAAGCAACATGGGCTTGTTTTGTCTTTATTCTCCAAGTACAGATGGTGTTCAGTTCTGCTGAGTTAAATATCGGAACTATAACAGCTACATCCTCCAGACAAGTGATTGTATAAATATATAGAATTTGCAGCCTTGCTTTTGTATTAATTCTGTGCCTCACATCATCGGGCAATGTTTCCCCCTTATTAACTTTCACTACCAGTCTCATTTCAGACAGCATAGGCAGCTCCAGAGACATTCCAGCTCTGTGATAACAAAACATCCATGGCTACCTCTGTAGTCTATGTCAGAGCTCTGAAACATTGTGCTTACCACCTCAGCTGCGAGCAAGGAAAAGGAAGAAGGTGTGTGAGATGATGAATCAGATGTTGCCCACACATAAGCAACAGTTACTGATTTCTACTTTCCTGGCCACTGATTTCTACTTTTCCAGCTCTTCCACAAGCCCATCTCACATCTTTTCCTTCACCTATTTATCCTGTTTCCCATGTCAGGAAGTGCATAGTCTCACCCAGGCATCTGTCCTCCTTAGGATGAGAGTATTTCAGATTGCCTGCAATGATGGTAACCCTGAACTATCTGTACCTGAAGAACAGGGTTTATAGGTATCCTCTGGTTTCAGTGATTAACGTTTGTTAATGCTGCTTTCACCCTGTAGCTGTAGCACCACTCAAAAGCATCCATGAATCATTTTTTCTTTTGTCACGTTACAAGACATTTTCTGATTTGCAGCAGGGGAGCATGCAAGGTTGCTGTGAAAAGAAGGGGTCAGGAAGGAAGCTGAGGTCATCTTGTTTTTTTCAGTTGCACAGTTTTCTCTACAGATTGCATGACCCTCACCTTTGGCAATGGAGCTCAAAATGGTTCCTACAGAAGTCATTAAGTACTTGTACTCCAGCGGTACCTAAAGGCGTGAGGATCCAGACTCTGCTAAATGCAGTATAAATGAGGGAGTCTTTGCCCTAGGGAACAATCACTCTCCACCTGTCTTCTCCCTCATTGCCTGTTCTGCCCCGAGGCTGAATGGAAGCAGTTAGCAGTAGCTAGAATAATGACTGCTGTTGTATGAACACTTTCCACTGCAAACTGTGTGGATGCCAATACTGATTTCTCTTCAAACCCAGCACTAACATCATGGCATTCAGCCGCCTTCAGTAAGGGCTAAGTCTGAATTGCAGACTAGGCTCTAGTCTCCACTCTCCACTCTTGACATCATCTACTCATCCAGTTTTTCTTCCCTTAATTGACAGAGAGGTGGTAGAATTCCCATTCCTGGGAAACTTAATCTAGTTTCCATGTTAGTCCTGTTTTGAGCAGGGGATTGGGCTAGAGACCTCTAGAGATCACTTCCAGCTCGATATTTTTCTCTGATTCTGCATTTTATAAATGCAGGTATATTGGGTGTCCATGTCCAAGGGCATTCTCAGAGAGAAGAGGAAAGGTGCCCCCACATCAAGACAGAGAGCTCCAGCCAGGTCCAAAATGGACCAACCGCAGGACATGGCAGAGCTCATCAGCACCTCTGGGAAAACATAGTTAAGAAAGCATAAAAAAAAGCTTTGCAGCTGGTGAAAGGAATGAGAAAGATGTAAGAGAAATAATGCTGTAGACATCAAGCTTGATGAAGAATGATGGGGAAGGACATGCTCCAGGCAGCAGAGATTCTCCTGCAGCCCATGAAGAAGACCATGGTGAGGCAGGTTGTTCTCCTGCAGCCCATGGAGGTTAATGGTGGAGCAGATATCCACCCGCAGTGCATGGAGGACCGCACACTAGAGAAAGTGGATGCCTGAAGAAGGTTGTGACCCCATGGGAAGTCCACACTGGAGCAGGCTCCTGGCAGGAGCTGACCTGGTGTCTGCGGAGTTGTTTCTCATATTCTCACTCTTCTCTCCAGCTGCAATTGCACCCTTTTTTTCCCTTCTTAAATGTTTTATCACAGAGATGCTACAACTGTCACTGATGAGCTCAGCCTTGTCCAGTGGTGGGTCCACCTTGGAGCTGGCTAGCACTGGCTTTATTGGACATAGGGGAAGTTTCTGGCAGCTTCTCATAGAAGCCACCCCTATAGCCCTCCTGCTACCAAAACCTCAACGTGCAAACCCAATGCAATCTTTGTTTCTTGACTTGTGAGATTTTTCATCATATTCCTCCCCCACATTCTGTTGAGGATGGGGAGTGGGAGAGCGTCTGGGGATGGGGGGGGGGCTGGCAGCCAGCCAAGGTTAAACTCTTGAAAGGTATTTTAATTTTAGAAGCAATTGCAGCCATACCCTGATCACTTTAAGCACATGCACAACAGTATAGAATTCATAGTGGGATTTATTCAAGTGCATGAAGTCATCAGGATATGCCCTTTAATGATCTCCACCACTACCAAATCCCCTGAGCCTGTGCACAGCAGAGCTCAAAAAGTGTTGCACTCTGACAATCACAGTATAAAATGCTAATGCATAAAAATACATGTATCTCATATGCTACAATGTAAACATCTTTATGAAGCCATTAAAATGAATTTCAGTGCCAGTATTTTTGGTATACAATGTTGAGGGAAATGTGAGTGAAAGAAAATCTTGCAGCAAGGCTTTTCTATTTACAGTTAGACAGGCTACTTAAATCATTTAATATCAGTCAAACCATGCAATCATTTCCTAATTTAATTAGCAAACAATAAAACCTTCAATTAGTGATTTAAGTTATTTGTTTTCATTGCTGATCTTTTGGGTTAATAAAGACAAGCATGATACATAAATGTAACACAAACTATTTCTCAACAGGGTTAAGAAAAACAAGAAACCCCAGTAGTAAAGCAATACTAACTGATGGCAAACCAGAGTTACTCCAGACTGAAGAACTGATTGGTTTCAGACACAAAGGTGAGCAGAAGTAATAGTTTTCTCCCTTCCTCCACTGCATCTATTTTCTTTGTAAGTTTTAATCCTCTGTTCTCACTAGTATCCACTTTTTTTTTTTTTCTTTTTTTTTCTTTTTTTTTTCTTTCCAGAAAGAGGAAAAAAAATTCATCTGGTAGCACTGAGGATAGAAGGAAAAAAGAAAGTACAAATTTGGGAAAAGGCTGCACACATTACTAGTGAGTACTGTGTAGCATTTATCCTGCATGTATTGATAAAACGTTTTGAAACTGGGCACTTGTAGACCAAACAAAAGCAAAGCTCCAAAAACTGTGCAGTTGTAGAACAGTTACATTTACCGGCAGCAGCTGCAGGTAAAGAAGAGGAAAAAACAGGTGAGTTGGTAAAAAAAAGCTTTGATGGAAACATGATTTTCCCCAGGGAAGAGAGGGGAAATGGTCTATTATTGTTGATGTAGTTTATATGACAGATATGACACCTGTTTTTGACACATTGCAGACATGCAGTGTCCTCTTGGAAGGAGCCTCTCTTTGTAAGTGTGTGCAAATGTGCTGGATGCAGGTCACGAAGCTAAACAAAGATGGAAATGTCTGTTTTTGACTGCTAGTGGGGTGGGCAAATGTGGTATTAAAAAATAATTGTAGCTCTGTAACCAGACGTTGTGTGTCTCCCAAGACTACTCACGAGTAACCAACTGCAAAAGCTCTGAGAGTTCAGGATGTGCCACAGGCATCTGAATTTCTGAGCATCTCTACCGGTTATTTTCATAGGATCATAGATTACCATGTTGGAAGGGACCACAAGGGTCATCTAGTCCAACCTTTCAAGGTAAAAAAAATAAAAATTTAAAATGATCTGGCCCAGCACCCTGTCAAGCCAAGTCTTACAACTTTTCAATGTAGGGGAATCCACCACTTCCCTTGGGAGATTATTCCAATGTCTCATTGGTTCTCATGGTGAAAAATTTTCTTCTGGAGTCCGGTTGGGATCTCCCCAGGAGTAACTTGCAGCCATTACTCCTTGTCTTTTTCATGTGACTCCTTGTAAAAAGGGAGTCTCCATCTTCTTGGCAGCCACCTTTTCTGTATTGGTACATGATAATAAGGTCTCTCCTCTAAACCTCCTCTTCTCAAGGCTGAACAAACCCAGTTTTCTCAGCCTTTCTTTATATGGCAGGTGTTCCAGTTTTCTGATCCTACTCATGGCCCTTCTCTGGACCTTTTCCAGCCTATCTGCATCTTTTTTGTCTAGTGGAGACCAAAACTGAACGCAGTACTCAAGGTACAGTCTGACCAGCGCTGAGTGGAGTGGGATAATGACTCTATGCATTATAGTTATTTGGTTCCTCTAGTTTATAAATAAAATACTTGTCTCTGCTCCACTCTTCACTGTGACTCGCCTCTGTAAGACCACATGGGAAAAATCAGTTCACCACTTTCCTCTCTATCAGGGCTGGCTGACATTATGCCTTGTTATGCCTTGACATTCAGGACCAGAGCTGTGGGCTTCTTTGTTTCACCTTCTGTGGAGAAAAAGCAGGTACAGTATCTCCACAGGATTTACTTTTAACCAGCTTATTTACCTTCCTCCATCTGTTTGAAGCAAACAAACATTGTGAACAGGACAGGTAAGAGGCTGGGCCCAGATATGTGGAGGTGGTTACCTCTGCTCTATTTTGTGCAACTCCTGATCTCCATATTTAATAAACAAGGACTTCTTTCAAGCCCTGTGCAAGCATTAACTCATAAACATACTCGTGAAAAAACAGGTTAGAAGCAACTGTTTTACAAATAAGACAACTCAAAATATGTCAGTTCTGGGGTGGGGGAAGTATATTCTTAACTTGGGCTGCACAATTTGAGCTAAAACTGCTCCACTACTGTTAGTAGTAAGTGGATACTTGAAAGGAATACTTGAGGATAAAAAAATCCCCTTCCCCCTGTTAAAACTCCAGCTGACTTATCTTTATCTTAGCACAAATGAAGAGAATACTTTCATTCTTTCTTTGGAATGTAAGCACATCCTAAATGGAGGCAAGGAATTTCAGAAGTAGCTACTGATTTTGACTATGGTTTTATGCAGTGAGTTTGAAGCAGCTTAAGAGAAATTTTCAGAAATGCTGTGTCTCTGATTGTGGTTGTATTCAATATAAACTGGAGGTGTTCAGCCATCATGGCTGCTTGGCAGCCAAAGATATCTCTGAGGAAGCCTGGGAGAAAATTACTTACCCTTTCTCTGAAAAACAGAAGTCAGATAAAATGCTGGTGAACAGTGAACTTCCCTTTGCTAATACTGATGATAACAGAGGAGGAAGAGCTCTAATTATTTGTTCCTCAGCAGCATGTGTTCAGACTGAAATCAAAGTCCTGTCTTCTCTGAAGGACCTACTTGGAGTGAACTGTTTCCTGCAACTGAGATCAGGGTTTCCCCATCCACAGAATACTCCTTTTATCTTCCTTTTTATGTTCAGTATCTTCCAGTTGAGAAAACCCCAGCTCCTTTTGTCCACTGCAACTTAACTCTTGCAGGTCTTGTTCCAGATTCTTGGGAAAAATTGTCTATTTGATTTGCACTGAGACTCAACAGTCCAGTTTCGGGTATCCCAGTGACTCAAGACAAATATGCCAACACGTGTCCACAGCCACAGAGTAAGCTCATGTCTGAACTAGTTTCATCCTAAAACTAGAGCTTAGGACTTGTTAAATTAGTTCCCTGTGATGTCCACACAGATCATCTAACCCACCACCTCTCTTCAAGAACAAGGAAATTCTTCCCATGATATAAACTTCCTTTTCAATATAGGGCAATCAGACTTATAATTGTCTAAAAGAGGAAAAATCCCTGTTCTATGGGAATCCAGCTCTGAAGGTCACGAAGAGAAGGCAGGAGTTATTTCAGTTGGTAATGACAGAAAATATTCATTCAAATACATTCATCGTGTCAAATGCCATTTTAAGAATCCTTTGAGGGCAAGATAGGCACAGCTGCAGGCAACCACTTTTGTCTAGGCAAGAATGAGGCACAGAGGGGTCACATTTGCTCAGGCCTGAATCATCTTGCACAAATCACAAAAGAAATATCTTTCTAAGGGCTTTTGAAAAAGATAAATTTTGACAACCTCAAATTCATCTCTTAAAACTAGGACAGACAAAATCTCATGAGTTTAAAAAATAATTATAAACAAATCTTTGCAGTAATTCAAAAGGATATAAAAGCAGAGGATTTGTCTTTCAGAAATACATTTTAGCTGCTGTTGCATGTCAAAAATAACTAACTTCATACAAAGTCTTTTTCACAGTGGTCCTCCCAGTTGTCTTCACTGCAAACAGCAGGCTGAGAGTCAGTGAGCTGTGTCAGGAATTGACTCTCAGGAGCTTTGTGAGATTAAAAATTGGAGTCCTTTAAAAGCTATTTTCTGTTCCAAATAATAATTTCAAAATAAAATCTATGTGGCACTGAGACATGCTTAAGAGAAGTGTTGGGTTTAGATAGGATGCTTCCTTCATTACAGTTATGTCATTTGTGCCGAGATAGGCTAACTGCTTTGACAGTAATGTGCTGGCTGTAAGCCTTGCTGTGTATTTTAGTTCTCTTGCCCCCAGTGAAAGGTCTTTTACTCCCTGAAATCAACACACACACACAAGGACTGAAGTCAGAGCAGTGACAACCAGTATTTTAGCAACTGCAGATGGAAATAAACCCCAACCTGATATGGCAGAGACTCCAATTGCTAAAAAATTCCCTTCAGCAGTTTTCATCTTAATGACCTCCTCTGCTCATATCAGAAGGTTAAGGCCTAGAGGCTTCCAATTTCTTCCCTTATCACCCGTATAAAATCACGCTGCCTTTCTTTAAAATGATTCTAGGACTTTTCCCTGCAATCATTAATTTAACAATACTCTACTTTTCAATGGTATTTAAACACACTTAGACATGCTTATGAATTAACCTTCATAACCTCCATTACGAATCCATGGGTATCATACTTACTACACAAATTAGTTACTCTTAGATGTTCAAAAATCAATTTCATGCTTTCTCTCATGCTTTGGGCTTACAAAAATATTTACAGAGCTCTCATTAGCTTTTCTCAAATCTGTCATTAAATTTTTTTTTTTGCCACAATACAGAGCCTTGGCAACAGCTTATACTCTGTGCTGGCTGCCTATCACACTGATCAGTATTGCTTCACTGTTGCCTCAAATTCCCTTCCGTGACTGCATCCATCTGCTGTTGCTTGTCTTAAACCTCAAAAGCAATTCGGGGCAGGATTACCTTTTCATTTCAGATTTGTATTGCTTCAGTCACAATGGGATCGTTTTCTGTGACTGAAATTCCAAGATGCAACATGCACAGTAGTGAACAACGGGCAAGACAGATAGGAAAAGGCAGAATAATTTGCCTAAAATACCCTGTGATGGTTCGGGGTCAGGGCACTGTCCATCTTTGTTTGCATCCTTTTTCTGACAGGTGTCATCCTTCTGATTGCACAGGAAGTCCAAGCATTCGAGGAAGGATGAAAAATCAAATTTATAAAAGGAAGCAAGATTACAATGGGATTTCTAGGGAAAGGGAACAATTACTCATGCAATTTTCCAAGAGCTTCCAAACTCTAGCTAAACTCACCTAAAACATGTAATGGGTGCTTTTAACCACTAGGAGCCGTATTCAGACCATCTCCCGCCTATAACGGCCCTGCCAAATTCCAGCATTTAGCTAAGTCAAGGGAATAGATCTTCTGTCATTCAGGGCTGCCAGATGCTGCCATCACCTACACCTCATCCATCCTCGTGTTTGGGATTGCCAAGCCCCCAAGAAGCCCCGGAATGCTCGACATGTCCCGTCCTGAGCTGAGATATAAGCTCTGTTATAACACCAATTCATAAAGAGGTACCTACCTCCAGTCCAGATTTCCTCACCGTCCCAGTGCAATCTCATCACACCGAGCATAGACAGCCGGTAATGTCAGAGCTGGAGGGAGGGGAAGAGATTTTACTGAATCTTACACAAAAACTTTCAGCAAAATTTGCAGAGGGTTGTAGGCCCTTCTGATTCCAGAGGAGTTTGTAGCTCTAACTCCTACTTCTCAGGAAGTCAATTCAGCTAATGGGACCATTATCATCAGAGACCCATCCTGTTTTCACAAAGCTCTGGACTCCACAAAGGTCTAGAAAGGGGACAAACATTGTTTGGCTAAGATTGTTAATTGCTATGATTTAATACACTTCTGCCTTCAGTTTGCTTGAAAACCTGATGCTTTTGGGTGTTAAAAATATTTGTCCTGCAAAGCTTGAAATGTCTCTTTTGGGGGATTTCACAGTCCTGTGACATTCACCATTTCAAGGCTCAGGTATCACAAATGCCTTTAGAAAAGTATGTTAGGACAGCTGCTCTCTATCCACTGCCTGTTTTACCAAATAGGCTTCAAAATATGAGGATTTTAATGCAAAAAATCCAGGTACTTATCTCTTTTCTCAGTCAAATCCAGTCTGACCAGTTCACACACACACACAAGTTTGCAGGACAAATTCACAAGCTTGTACAGAATTCAAAAGCTCAGAAAATTATTTAGAAAGCAAACCTTTTGTTCACTTTTTCATTATCCAACGAAGTGAATAATAAACAAATGTGCATTTAAAAATGCATATGCAATTTTTTAGATATGGCCATGGATTTTTATAGCAAATTCCACATCCTCAATACATTGGCCACCTCCCTGAAAGCTGAAAGACATCCTCTCTTATTTCCCAGCCTACTACAGATGTGAGCAAGGAGGGTTAATTCATTGATGCTCTGAGAGGTATTTAACTCCTGTGTGATGCAACAGGATTGTGGTGTTGTGCAGTTATTATATAAAGCACAAGCACTTAATAAATACATGAATTATCTACAGAAATCTGGTCTCATAGAGTTCAACAGACATAAGCCAAACACCCCTTGCTACAATTGCAGGTTTGAGAAGCAGCAGCACTGAAGGCATCTTTAATGAAGTGTGTGCCATCAGAGTGACCAGTGTGTCAGCTGTCAACTGTAGCCATCTGTACCTGATCATTGAGGATATAGACTCATAACTGGCTGCATATGCTACTAGCTGCATCTTTCTTGTGTGCTAGTGGCTGCTGAAGTCACTATGCCATAACCCTGTTGCCTTTGGCATACCACAAGCCTTCAAGGACTTTATTGAAGTGTAATAGGTACATAAAACAAGCTGGTCCTACAAAACTTATCAGTTCTCTGCTCTTCATTTGCAAAGACTACAGAGCCAGAGCTTGAAGATTGTTGAACCAAATCATGAGAACCAAATAGGTGGGACAGGGCCACTTTGTGTGGCAGCAATGCTACGGATGCACACTAGCCAAACAACTCTGTGTCTACTCCACACTCCTCATGCATCTTCTGGGCTGGACTCCCTTTCCCAGCCTGTCATTTAACACTGAGCAAGCCATTCTACTTGCCCACCACGTATATCTCTCTGTAAAATGAGAATGAGGCAGCTTCCTTCATCCATGGGGATCACTTCCTAACGTATGCACAGTGCTTTGAGAACCTCTGATTAAAGGGGAAAATTTGCATGTTTTATTAAGTAGTATATGAATTATTTCAAAGATCAGACTGCCTTTGTAGCATGTGATGTTGATACACTGACAGCCTGTTCTAAAAGGAAGCAGTGTCATGGCTGTGGACAATTTTTTTTAAACTAGCTACATAGAGAAGTCTTTCTAGCAATCAGCAAAACTTGTACAAGTAATTTTTGAGTGCCAGCACTGGTGAATCATGGTTTTCTGGAGACTTGTGCCCTGATTGACTACCACATCTAAAGAAGCAAAATCACCAAGTGAAGCTGTTCACACAATAGCAGCACCTACAAGGTGTCCCTCCCACCTGGATTCTCTGGTGATACATGAGCTTCCAGCCATTACTTTTCTAAGTGTGCTTCAGCTGCTTTATTTGCTACCCAGCTGCCTGTTTTCACAAAAGTGTCATGAACTTCTGTTCAACATTTTGTCTTTCTGTCATATTTGACTGAAAATGGATTTAAATGTTATTAGCAAGAGAAGAAAGGATGGGGGGGAAAATCCATCGGGTGCCATGGTTCTGCAAGTCTGCATATGAAACCAATCAGAAAATAAGCATTTAAACTCCAGACAACACCAAAGAAAGAGGGAAGGACAGGGCTCTCATCAGACAGAATGGAAATGCTCTGTCAGTAAAAAATAACAACTGTTTCGCTCTCTGTGAAGGTTTCTTTCCAAGCAGCACAGAACATCCAAATGCAACCTTTTCCTCTGGAATCCAGCACTGACTGGATTTTTTGCTCAGCTTGCATATGCTGTTGCTGTACTCAGGAAGCACCTAGGTCTTTATCTGATCTTCATGACAAAAAGCAAGAATAGGCAGGTAAAATTGCAAAATCTGCTTTTTATCTCCCCAGTTAGAGAAATAAATTCTGTTGAGGGGGCACAGAGTAAAGGGCAGACAACTTTCTGGAGAACCTCCTTTGGCTATGTTCCCAGTAGAAAAGCATGCATCGTCATGATGCTAATTGTATGACACAATCTGTACCTTTTTGTGCTTTTCAGTGAGTTGATAGTTGCTGCCACAGATCCAGTACTCGTGGAACTAGCCTCCCTACCCTGCAGGGTTAATGTTTGCAAACAAATGCACAATCATTTGCTTGTGCTCAGCTGCAGGGACAATACAGACACAGTTATGTGCAAACAACACCTCGCCTTGTAGGCAGCAAGTCACATGCCTAACATTAAGTGTAAGTCATGTGCAAACTCATCTCTGGTCCTTGGCCAAATCCCTGCTTACCCTCCCGCACACAAGCATACAATATCAGATGGCACTGAATACCCACATCAAAACCCTCCTTAGTTTTACTCAAGTAACAGACTGCAGCTCTTTTTGGTCTTTGCCAGCACACAGGTGGGAACAGCCATCTCAGTCCCAAATTACATGCAGAAAGCAGCACACTTAAGCATCTTACTACATTACTACAGCCTCTTATGTGACTTCTAACAACAGTTCAGAGACACCCTACCCAGGCTTGGCAGAACCTGGCCCCATGGCCTGGTAGTCATGGGTAGCAGGTGGCCTGAATTGCTCTCATGAACTCAGTATGTCATGTTATTCCATCTGTCACAGGCCCTGTAAGCTGTGTCCACCCTATATATGAAACCTGCCACGCAGGGTGAGATGCCCAGCTGAGGCTAGTGTCTGCTTGTGAGTTCCTCCAGCTCTCTCATGTCTCTGGATCATTGAGCAGAGCTCAGGGATCAGCTGAACCGGAGGAAGTAGCAGATGACCAGCAATTAGGAGCAGCCTAGTGCCAGCCCACCCCACCAAGTTCTACCCTGGAGGCTCCTAAAGACTTTGGCCCTTGGCTAAAAGGCAGCATGGCCAGGAGATAGAGGTTTTATAGTGTGTTCAGCAGGCCCAGGTTTAACACATGTTGGGAACACAGATGTAGTAAGCAGGTGTGTGAAGTCTTTGAAGTTATATATTATAATAAAAGTATAATTAATTACATCAACTGGTATGTACCTAGACCCATTTTAGGATATAGCCAAAAACCCCAACCCAACAGACAAGCTGAATGTGATTCAGTGTGTTTTCCAAACTGTACATACAATTTACTCTGGCATTGAGGGAGGGGAAAGCCACTGCATGCTCCACTGATAAAACTGCTTGCTGAGACCTGGCTTTGAAATGTTTTGTGTTTGCTAGTCAGTGCTGTTTGTGCACAACTCAAACCCTGCAAAGGGCCAGCACAACAAACAGCACTTCATTCAGGAAGAATTACCTGCATGGGAGCAGAGACTGTTTGTACCTATCACTCAGCAGAGCATGAGAGCTATCCAAGTGCCGTCCCCTCATCTGATGGGCTTCAAGATGTGGTTTCAGTAGGTACTTGCTAATTTAAATATTTTGGCTGGTGTTTGTAGCATTTCAGATATGCTTTTTAACTTCAAAAAAGGCACACCTGACAGTGCAAATTAGTCACAGCTAAGGAAAACCTAAGAAAATGCAATAAATTAGAGCAAAGCCTTGGCTCCCAGGGGAGACTAGTGTTTTCATTAGCTGCAAAATACAGATAAGATTTTGTGACTGTTTCCTATTTACATTTTAAGGGCCAGGGTTGCTGGATATTCTCCTCAACCGGGAGCTCTTGAGTGCTTCACACCCCAGTTGTTTTCCATGATTTCTGCACTAATCACATCTCTTCTGGAAAATTCAATTCAAACCCATGTCTATCTCTAATGTGAGGAAGTTTTAAGAATATGAGGTATATTCTTTTTGCATCAGTCTGGTTTTGTATCAATACAAACATTTTTCTTCTGTGTGGGTCTGCAGTGAAGTCTTTACTATGAAACTGTCCCTTCTAAGGTACAATAGAGAAAGAAACCCAAAGGGAAATGTCCCTTTTGCAGGTTGTGGGGAGGCCTTGTGAGCAAAGGCACAGCCAAGCCAAAATGCCAATGAGGTCAGAAGGACACACACAAGTGCCAAACATGTCCACCTCTCACCTACATGTGCTGGAGCAGGATATTTTGCCAGGAAGGAAGTCACCTCCTCACCCCCGCTGGGATTTCCCCTAGTGTGCAGCTGGCTCTGGTGTGATACAAAAGTCCCATCGCTTCCTAAGCAATTCATTCCTCATCCCCCTCCTGTACCATCAGCAGCTGCCACCTCTCTGCTGAGGCAGCTCTTGGATTTTACAGGGAGACAGGCACAGCAAAGGGTGCTGGGTGACTGTAGCAGCCTTGCCCAGGCAGCAGTATCCATGGGATGAGAAGGATCTGGTTGATGGTCCAGCTCTAGTACCTGGCCAAGGAAGGATTTTGCCAGGTTATGTTCAAGACCAGTAATTAGACTGTTTCCAGATATTGCCCAGAGAGGGACTCTGAAGGAGGAAAGGAGATACTGGATTATTTTTTTTTTTAAGAGAAGGTAGAAGATTGTTTTCTGACAGTTGGACTGTGTTTAAAGAGCCTGGCAAAACCTTACATCCATTTCAAAGATGCACGTTACTACAGAGTGAATTTCTGCTACCAAAAAAAACCTGGAGCAGTAGAGTGATTTTATTAAAATATTTTAAATGATCTTTCTAACAGAGGGAGCAAGAGAAAAGGCAAGTTCAAGGTTTCCAATTGTCTTCCACCTAGGGAATAATCCATTACTCTCTATCACATGCAGTGCAGGTGGATGGGAGAGAAGCAGGTGAGATCCCACTGGACATGGATGTTCAGAGTTAGAGGGAAGATGGCACATTCTTTACTGTTGTGGTGCACAGAAGGAAAATTTGGCCAGCAGTAATGTCCCAACAGCAGGAAATACTACAAGATTTTAATAATGAAGACAGAGCTAATTAGCCATGAACAAACAATTAGTTTAAAAGACTGATAAATGAAAGTTTACCTGAAGAGTCATATCAACACATAAATCAGGAGGAGAGCAAGGGACAGATCCAAGAGTGAAGGAAATGGACAGTGCCAAAACCAGTTCTATGAAGATAAATCACCACAGAGGAAGAGCGTGAATATTAATTTAGTAATGAATATTAATTTGGGTGTGTGTGCTCTTTAGAGGCTTGAGATAAATCCCATTTGGGGTGCATCTATCAGAGTCTTGTGCAGTGCTGGGGAATTTGCTCCTGAAATTCAGAGCTGAAATCAGAAACTCTGTGGTCATATGTACAAGAACTGACACCTATATACATGAAGTTTTACACTTTGGAGAGGTGGAAGCATTGTCTGTAATAGCTTTAAATTACTTAGACTTTATAGTGAAGTAGACTGGAAATAGGTGAGGGAAATGGGCTGGGCATGCATGAATGACTCTGGACCAAAAGGTCTGAGTAAGATGACTGGGAGTAAGGAATTGAGCTAGAGATCCTGAAAAGACAGTGGAACAGAACAAGACCTGGGAGATTTTCTTCCTCTAGAGATGTGGCTGACTATTCTTTCCACTGCAGCTGGAGAGACTATTAAGTCTCCTACCTGAGCTGTTGCTGTAAGCATGGTGTAAGCCATAGTGTTTCTATTTTTCAGATGTATTTCTTTCTGGCCACCATGAACAACTCCCTGCCAGCAGCACCCTGCAATAACTCTCACATGTTTTTTTGGCCAGGCCAAGGAAGATGCAGCACTTGGTACTTCTGCTTGTGAACTGGCTCACAATGTTGCAGAAGCACCATGTATGGGATGAGCCGAGCTACCCTCCAGACCACCTGCCATCCTTCTCCAGGCAGCACCAGACTTCTTGCCTTTTGTGCAAGGCACGAAGCCTCTTCACGCACTGCGGCGGGGGGTGAATTTTTCCTCTCCTCAAGTCGCTTCCCTTCCTCCCTCTGCATGGGTGTTGCTGCCCATTCGCCACAGCAGTACTGGATACCAGCACTGTGAGTAAAAGCTGGGAGACTACCAGCAGAGGAAATGCTTTGAAAATGAGATCTCCTACTTCTGTGCAGAGGAACAGGCTATTTTAGGCCTAGATTGTGTTGGAGATAAGGGCTGGGACAGGATTACTGCAGCTGCTAAAGGAAATGGTGTTGTATTCAAATCTTCCCAATAGTCAAGGCAATAGACATCGTGTAAAGAAGCCCTCCAGGCTCACCGGTTCCTTTCCTCCCTCTTTGGCATGGCCTCTGCACTCAGAAGTGGTAGGCAGGAGCATACCCAGGCACAGAGACCACGCTGGCTTACAGCAGTGTAGGGGAGCAACCTTGCCATTTGCACCTTCCTAGAAGAATGATTTCCACACAGGCTCCTAGCTACAGCAGGTAGAAAGGGTTGGCCTGCTGTCAGTCTGAAGGAAGCATGAAGGAGCATGCTAACAGACAAAATTCCAGCAGTCCTGGGCACATTTAGCAATGTGGCTAAGAAAAAATTAATCCTGAGCAGCTCCCAGGGAAATCACACCCCCCTGTCTGCATGAGATTCACCGATTCCCCCTACAGCTGCAACTCTCCAGACATTTAAATTACATCAGATAATTCAGCATACTAGGAAAGCAGCTACAGTGAGTGTCAAAGCTCTGTTGGGCTTCACCAGAGGTGATTCAGCTGAAACCTTCCATTCATAAATTTTCTCATAAGCAGTCTGTTGGGACGGGCAGGCCACGTACATTTATCATCACCCATGTCTTCAGTACTTAGGTCCCATCTGCTGAGGCAGCAGCCTCTAGCATGCAGTACCCCAAAGCAATCCCAGTATCCTGACTTGATGTGTACTTTTCCAAGCTACATCTCCATCCTATAAGCAGGAGAAGCTGCAAGACACACTGCAGAGCCCTGCAGACCTTTGTCTGTCATTGTGCTGAACAGTTGCTCTGAGAATTACCTGCAGATTTATTACCCTTCAGCATAACTTGAGAAGAGCATTGCTGTCTCTATTCTTACAGAGATTTACAGCTTATTCTAACTAGAAATGGGGCTTTTTTTTTTCCCTTTTAATTGAGTGATCTGTCTTTTGGGGAAGTATTTTATTTTGTACTGTATGTTTCAAGGTCTTTGACTGTGTCACTTGCACTTTATTTAGCTATCCTGTCATACCAGCCTTGTGTACTCCCTGTTCCACTACCCATGGCAACCTTCATGGCTCATACATTTATTTTTCCTTTTACACATGTCCATGATTCTTCCCAAACTGACTCTTGATACTGGAATGTGGCCCTAAATGAGGACTTATCTACATGGGAGAATTTTCCAGAGATTTTGGGATAACTCCTTTCTGTGGAAAGACTTGCTGCAGCATACGTGTGCACAGCTGGATGTTACACCAGTGCACTATCATAGTTCACTGTGTCTTTGTGCCACAATAAATTAGTACAAATACTAACTCAGAAAAAGTCCTTGGCTCTTACTGGAGAAAGGTCAGTTAAGAACTGCATTTACTGGGTGGCTGCCTCCAAAAAGCAAACATACATGAGGCTATATAAAGGATGGGATGAAGGGTTATATAATTCAGTTACACAATGTATGTGATTGCTGTCATCAGAAGACTGTCTTCAGTGTTTGTTACTGTTTCAAAAATAAATAACAGGACTGGGGAGTTCAGGGACAAGCAGCATTCTTATAGCTATTAACAAAACTAAAAGAAAGATTGGAGTCCTTTATCTGGGAAGGATAAGATGTGATAAATCAAATAATGAACAGTCTAGGACATGTGGATTAAGAATGCCTGTTTCTGCTTTCATAGAATAAAAGAGCAAAGTGTCATTCAAAGAGATGAGAGATAGCAAATTACAATTCTACAGCAGAAAACTTGGTTGACATAATTACAAACCACAGAGCTCTGGAATTTACTTAAAACCTGAGAAATCTTGATGTGATAACAGGAACATACACAGCTGCAACACTGAAAAAAAACAAAAACAAAAACAAAAACCAAACAGAAGGGGGATAAATGCTTTGGGATCTATTATATATAGCAGACTGATATTACACCATCGTGGAAAAAAAGATACCAGAGCTTGTTTCCACCCTCTACTGATGTCTCCATTACTAAACCCTCTCAGAAACAAGCTATCGCACCAAATGGCCATGCATCCACTGGGACAGTGATGTCTGTGTTCCTATGGAACAAGAACAGCACTGAAGGCAAAGGAGCTGCCTCTTATTTCCAGAAATGTGTAACGTCTGCCTATTGTGCCACTGCTGATACTTAGCAGGGCTACACACACTACAGCCACTGTTCAGAAACAACTTTCAATGATGCCAGTTCAGACAGCGAAAAATATTATGTCTGAAGGAGCTCAGATTTGGTGAACTTTCATCAGATCTGAATTCCAGCTCTGGTTGCCCTGGTAACAGTAGGATGGTGAAGATACCTCATCTCAGGGCAGCTGTGTCTGAGGGGTTTGCTCATTTCCAGGGGCCTCAGCCACGGCAGCACTTGTGGAGACACCAACGAGAGCATCACTTTCACTCAGCAATTGCAGGACAGGTCATATTGCTCCTTGCTGAAATTCATATTGGTTCACATCCAGCCTAGACCTTTTGAGATGAGTTTTCTTCATTCAAATGCACATCAGTGCCACATGGCAGCTGCTCCTGGCTTTGAGTTCCTCATTTCCCCATGTTGGCGCAGACACCATGTCTCTTATTTGCCCTGACACAGCGGCAGAGGGAGCTCAGGCAGTTCAAACATATCCTAGAAGAAAGTGAACAAACATCTGGCCACTGTATCACAGTTTGCTACCAAACGCACAGCTGTTCTCCAGTTGCACTGTGAGATGGAATCAGACCAACTGTTGTCAGCTCCATTACCAGTTTTCCACTGATCTTCTCGGCTGCCTCGATGTTACATGAAGCTGAGAAACTGCAGTGTTTAGAGCTTTCATTAGGAGCTGCATGTGCTCAGTGCCCCTCGGACCAGGATCCTATTTTATTCTGCTCTAAAGGATGATAGTTTGTGGGTTTTCCCTCCATCTCAAGGTTTTACAAAACCCTAATAAAAGAAGTCATGCAGCCAGGATCTAAATCCCCAGATTATGATGCATTCTGGGAGTTAATCACAGAATCATTTAGGTTGGAAAAGACCCTTAAGATCATTGAGTCCAACTGTAAACCTAACACTGCCAAGTCCACCCCTAAACCACATCCCTCAGCACTACATCTACATGTCTTTTAGATATCTTCAGGGATGGTCACTCCACCACTTCCATGGGCAGCCTGTTCCAATTTCAGCTGCCTCTTCCTCCTGCTTGGGCAGTCTGTAACAGACTCCCACCATGATATCTGCCCTATTGGTCTCTCCTCTGATTCTTACCCATAAACACTTGACGCTTTCATCACCATCATCAAGATCTAGACAGTAAAAACACTCCCTAACATACAGGGCTGCCCTACTTCCTCTCCTTCCCTGCCTAGCTATCTCTTCTGAAGAGCTTATAGACACCCATTGTTGCACTCTGGTTGTGTGAGTCATCCCACCATGTTTCCATGATTTCAATTACATGATAGTTTTCCAGCTACACAATGGCTTCCAGCTCCTCCTGTTTGTTGCATTGGTGTAGATGCACTTCAGGTGAGTTATTAAACCTGCCACCTTTTTGGGGAGGTGAAGCCTGAAACAGTACATGTGCACTGAACCCTTAACCAATTGTCTCAAGGCCTTGACGTCTCTCTTGACCGCCCTTGGACTTCTTACTGTAACTTGGTCTCTCTGCCCCCCAGGGTTCCCACAGTTCAGGAGACCTCCCATGTGCACAGAGCTCCCAGCTGCTGGTTGTGAAGCACTGGAGCTGCTCCCCTTGGTGATGAGTAGGAGTGTCTTCACTGCAGAGCACTCAGTAGCTGTGATAGTTAACTGATGGGCACAGGTCAGAACATCACGACTAGGACTCAACCGTAATTGATATGTACTTGTACTTTTAAAAGAAACAAGTAGTTAATGACTACCATAATTAATTATGATAATTACTGTCCTCTCTGGAGTTCTTTCCACTTAAGAATCTCCACAATCCTTTCCTTCACTGTTTTAATTGATGTCCCTGTTCTGTGAGGTATGTGATATCTGTGACTATGGCCAAGTCACTTAGCAGCCCTTTAACTTCTACAT
Organism: Megaceryle torquata; assembly: GCA_024611175.1. Taxonomy (NCBI): domain Eukaryota; kingdom Metazoa; phylum Chordata; class Aves; order Coraciiformes; family Cerylidae; genus Megaceryle; species Megaceryle torquata. The sequence goes on along the minus strand of JANIJG010000983.1, from coordinate 53,473 downwards.
TAATGGAATAATGGTTAATAAGAACATCTTGTTTCACTGGCAGGAAGATACTATTCAAGATTATGGGATATTCAACTTAGAAAAACCATGTAGTGAAGAGACCCTTAGAGTAAAGCACCAGAGCTTGAAGCTTAAATGTCCTTCACACTTGCTGTCAGACTACACCAGTGGCATACCAGCTTAAGGCAACCCAGAGTCAAAGTGCATTTGGAAATTGTCTGTGGGTAATGTTTCCACAGATATGTTTCTGGTAAATGCCTCCAGGCTACGTAGCCATAAAGATGAAACACAAGTTTTGGTTTAGATTTTTGTTTTCTCAAGCTATCCAACTCAAAATGGGCTTCCCAGTTGTTTCCTTAGTAACCAGTCCATATGCCAGGAGTATATTTAAGGTTATGATGAGGTAAACAAGATTAAAACAGGTTCAAACAGTAGCTCATATCTACCTGATTAGGGAAGAAAGCCACAGAATTTCCTCCATTTCTACTAATTCTTTTACATAAATGTGAGGAAGTGTCTGTGGGCTAGAAATCATGAAACTACCAGCTCTGCTGGATTTATTGTCTGGATAGAGAAAGAAGGAACAGTTTGAAACACTTCTGAATATTTCCAATTTTATTCAATGTTAGATATAAGAGTGGAAAAGATAGTGTTTATATTTCATGTCTAAGTTCATAACTCTGCAAATTATAAAGTTCTTTTCAGGTAAAAGCATTGATAGGCAGCACGTATCACATTCAGAATGAATGGCTAAGAGTTTTATTTGCAGACAAATATTCATGCCTGATCTTTCATGCCCTTGAATATGCAGGGAATGGAAACAGCATCACATTACTTCTCCAACTAGGTGGAAATAACACAGCCCTAATGTTGAATCAATTCACAGAATAAACCCTGTGAATAGCTGCTGAGGAAATCAATAAGAGGAAATAGTGAACTGAACATCTACTCTGCAAATAGTCAGAAAAAGAAAAAACAGGTTTTGACTGTCCTGGTTTTTGTATCCCTGAAAAGTTTGAGCCTAAAAGCCAGCTGGGTGTCCAGTTCCCATCTAGATTAACAAATTCATTGAGAACCAAGTGGGGAGGTTGTAGAGAATGAAGCATAGGAAAGAAATTGACAGAAAAGAAGAAGGGCGATGGAGGGAAGCTGGGCAGTTACAGATAAGCAGTACCATGGATAGGTGAGAAGAGTATCAAATGAAGGAACTGTTCAAAAGAAGAAGGAATTGAAAGGGGAAGTGGGATGGGGTTAAATTAGGCAGTGAGTAGAGAAAAAGTTCAGTGTTTTGCTTTCTGATACAAGATGAGAGTACCAACAGCAAGTACTCTGTAAGAGAAAAACTTCCAGATGAAGAGGACAAAACCTCTGAGAAGGTGGAGGAAGAAAGATACCAGAGATAGAGACAGATGTGACCATAGGATTTGATGTCCTGTATTGCACACACCTTAAATTTCACCCTGCTGCTCTCTCCCTTTTTGACAAATGGCAGATCTCCCTGAAGTGCCTCGGTCTTAAAGACTCAAAATGCTGGCAAATGATCTTTGATAGCTGTGATCTTGCCCATGATACAGGAAGGATTCCAAGGACAACACAACAAAAGGAGAAGGATAGGAGGGAGATGGTTGTAAGGAGTGAGAGTACACAAAGGTTATGGGAGAGGAGGATCGGAAAAGAGAGAAGTGTTGAAGAAGAAAAACAGGATGTAAATAAAACTTTATGCTGGTGAGAGTAGGGGAGGAATGGGGGGAAGAAAGAGAGAAGGAATGTGGATTAGGATGACATCAGAAAAACTGTCTGTGCATTGATGCTGACACAGCAACCAGTTTGCCCAGGCTAGAAATAGATAATTGATACCATCCTTTGGGAGCTGCTGTTCATCAAAGCCTTTTCGTATAACCCTAGAAAACACCACTCTCTCCTTGCCCTTAATTTGTTTTAATGGAGCACTTTTTCTGCCTCTTTCTATATTTTTTTTTAGCAAATCCTTGCCAGGTTTCTTTATCCTCAGCACTTTAAGCAAGTGATAAGCTGCTGGTAACTTTGTTTGCAATTTGCAGTTCATTAGAAGTTCAGTGGAGGCAAGGGCAGCACTTGTGTGCAGGGTGAGTTGTTGAGCAAACATATCTGGTCTGAGCCTTGTCTGCTGGCACTTATACGTGCCACCTAATCTGATCAGTCAGCACTCACTGGGGTTTCTTGCTCTGTAACTCTAGTGTCGGTGGTGATAACCATCAAAATGAGGAAAACCCCCAAGTATTAGCTGCACAAAAAGCACAAAGTTAAACACAACGTCACTGAGAAAAACAAGGTGCAGGATAAATGAGGCAGGAACAAGACGTGAACGCTGAGGATACACTTACCACACCCATCAGTTGTCACCAAGTTGTAGGTTGCCAGACTGAGTCCCACTCCCTCCTTTCACACTCACCAAAATGCCACTCGGTGAAGGTGATGATTTTTAGTGCTCCACTTTGCTCTGATCTGCAAACTCTTCAATGCCAGGAGGCCTGCAGAGCCAGGACTGTGCATCTCTGTTCTAGAGCATGGACCACATGCTCTATCCTGCCATTAGGCTGGGAAAGAAAAGTGGAGTTGGATGAGCAATAGGATTAAGAGATTTATATTTGAAAACACAGGGATGCCCATCTCCACTGAGATTACAGTGCTGTAATCATATATACAGTGACCTAATCGTATATACAGCACAATGCAACTCCAGGCACAAATCTAACACCCTTCTCAGCCTTTCTGGTTTCCACTGTTGTTCCCCAAGCAGCACCTTTAAGTACTGCAAGGAGGCTCAATGGGGTACCAGAAGGAACAGCGGCAGTTCCCACATACTCCGAAAGAGAGGCAGGATTTTAATTTCTAGAAAAGCTGTGGCTCAGGCATACAACTCCTTATTCATAACTGCTGCGTTCACCTAGCAAGGGGGAAAGTTGACTTCTCAGTGCATATGGTCAGAGACATTTTGCATTTTACTCGCCTTGTGTTTTCTTCCCCTTAAAGTATTTCAGGGATCTCCAAGGTTCTTGCCCAGGTATTACCCAGGATGTCTTCTGATTAAGTTTCACAATGTAATTTCTGTTTTACATTGCATGACTTGTCCCTTAAGATGGCACTTTCTGAGTGTTTGTGTTCTTCTTCATCTTCATGCAGCTCCAGAGCTTTATGCTGACACAGTGGCTTCCCGTGCTGGGGATCTGTATCTCTGTACATTGAAATGATAAGATCTGAAATAAAGCGAATGATCTGGGAAATGATTCCTTTTTCTCCCACTGCTGCTCAGTATGTTCATGCAACAGATGGACCAAACATAAGCACGTCCTCTTGTTGTCAGCTGCTGTGTGTTTTAGAGTCTTGTACCTCCACAATTTGCTCTTCCTTTTTCTTTAATCTGCTGGAGAGGTAATGAACATTTAAGTACTAGGTGTAAACCCATCTGTCCTGGCAGAGTTGCACAGAGCAGCAGAGATGAGGATCATTGTAATCAGCCCGATGGGTGGTTCTGCCTGTGGCCAAATGGATTCCATATGTGAGCTCGTCTGTCACACAGAAGGCATCATCATTAGGTCTCTTTCTAAGAAGTCCTTCTGCTCTCCTAGATGAAATATACTGTCACTTACCCCAGCATGTTGACTTAGAATGATGTTGTCAGTGAGTTCTTCTTAGATAACTTTCAGAATTACAATACCTCTGTTAATTTTTTCATCACCACAGACAGATAATGTTGCTATTTTATTAATCTTATTCTTCACACAATTTTTACCTCTGCATGAAAATGATTCCAGTGTCCAGATACCATTGAGAAACACCATCTTGGGTGAGGAGAGTCGCCTGTACTGAAGATATACTATACCTGTGCTTTTAATTTTAGACTACACCATTAACCAAAGAGTAACACACTGTCACTCTGCATATCTCTGTAACATTCTGGACAATCAATCTCCTGAAGCCAACATCCTCATCCTCCTTTATTTTTTTTTGTAAGGAAAGAAGGTTCTCATGCCCAGAGCTCCTCAGAGAATCTTATATGACAGTGGTCAAGGTAGCTATGGAAAGGGAGAATGCAAACTGTTCTCCATGTCTCTTGGGGGTGGGTCAGGTGTAAGGAGTTTAAACTGAAACAGAAGAGTTTGAGATGACAGAAACCTGTTTGACAGAGGAGAGGACAGTGGTTGGATGCCTCAGAAGAATGTGAAACCCCTAGCACTGGCAGTTTGTCCAATCTGTTTCTCATCTCCCTGGAATTAGTTAGGGGCTAGCTCATCTGGATTTTTTACTAGCCAGTTTTTCAACTCTGCTTTCTGCTCCTATGTAGCAGCAGATGTTCAGATTCTAAATATTTTCCAAAGCTACACAATTATTATTAAGTATAATTAACACCAGAATCCTTAATCCATAATCCTGCTTTAACTTGGACCCAGGCCTATTCTGTGTTTACAAAATAAACCCTGAATGAGAAGATCATCTCATTGAAAAGCAAGAAGCAATCCTGGCTCCCAGTCTCTCCCTGTGAGGTAGAGAAATACTTATAGAATATAGAAACCCAGGAATATTACTAGAACATGTGGCTGTTTGACATAGCAGTGCCACAACTTGAAGAGAGATTGAAGGAGCTGGGACTGTTTAGTTTGAGGAAGAGGAGGCTGAGTGAGGGGAGACCTCATCACTCTCTACAGCTACCTGAAAAGACATTGTAGAGAGCTTGGTGCTGGTCTCTTCTCACAGGTAATTAGTGATAGAACAGGAGGGAATGGATTCAAGCTGCAACAGGGTAGGTTTAGACCGGGGAGTTGTACTCGATGATCTTTGGAGATCCCTCCCAACCCCTAACAGTCTGCAATAATGTGACATTGGGGAAAAAATTTTCACAGAAAGAGTAGGCAGACACTGGAATAGGCTGCCTGGGGAGGTGGTTGAGTCACCATCCCTGGATATGTTTAAGGGTCCTTTAGATGTGGTGCTGGGGGACATGGTTTAGGGGTGAACTTTGTAAGTAGGGTTAATGGTTGGACTTGATGATCCCAAGGGTCTTTTCCAACCTGAATGATTCTATGATTCTAACTTAACACTTAACAAACTCTCCAAATTTATTAGTGCCGAATTAATTACATAGCCATATATCTAAATTCAAATATTCAGGAAAGTGATTAATATTACTCAGAACTACCAGTTTATGGATCATTGTCTGTAACTGGGTTGCAGTAGCTTGAGATCCACATTTCCTGTGGTTAACAATGGATTATTCACATAGGATGTGTGGTGTAGCTGAGTTAAGGCTATGGAAGCAAACATACGTTTTGGAATTTGCCCAGTATGAGTCACATAGTTTGGTAAAGTTGCATAATTCAAGGGTATTTTTATGCACTTGCACTAAACACTGTGGTCCTGCGTTTTGAAGAACAGCAGCAATGTGATAGGAACAGTCTTGGTTCATACTAGGATCTGGTTAAATAAATTAGAAGCACAGCACAGTGTTGGGGAGGTTTCAGTTGTAAAGCTATTTCAAGAAACCCATGAGGATTTCACTAAACTCTGCAGCTGCAATGTGTGCAGGCAAACAGGATGCTGTTCTATCACCAAAGGAATAATAAACAATTCCAAAAGAGGGGGTAATTTAGTTAAATATAGCACTTGAAATAATATACTAAGAATGCAAGTCTTTTGTGGTCATTCTACCTTTTTATGCAGTGGATGGGAGCAAAACCCTCAAACTGCTAATGACTGCAAATGGTGTTCCCATAAGAGAAGAAATAAACATCTGGAGATAACAGTCCGAAGGACAGTGAGGAAAGCTCTAGGAAAGAAGATAAAAAGAAAAAAGCACCCGAATGTCTGAGATCAGTGCTTTGTCTGCTTCCTAGGCCAGATCCTTGAGGTCCTCGGTGCACAGAAACACTGGGAAAATTGTGCAATACTCTAATCACTGTGAAGGTGTTGATGGTCAGTGCACCAGCTTATTCCCTGATTTAGTGCAGCTTGAGGACTAATTTCTTTTGTCTCCAAGAATCCTTCTCTGACATCAGCCAAAGTGGATGCTTCAGGAAGAGGGCAAGAATTGGACAAAGCAGACTCCCAGCTTGCGATCATATGCAGTTCAGGGACTTCCTGAAAAGGTGGGCTCAGTATATTAGTAACCCTAAATCTCTCTCTCTTCCTTGAAGAGGCTGCTTGAAGGGATGCTTTTGAAGTCACATTAGCTTTTAGTTCCCACAACACACTGTGGCAGGAAGTTCCAAAGTTTAACTACAGGCATGAAGAGTCACTTCCTTCCATTTGCTTTGAGCTTATTCTCTCCTACTTAAAATTGCTGCTTCCTTATTCTTTTACTGGGAAATGCAATGAAAACTCAACTTCTTCCCCTTCTCCATGATCATGATGTTACAGATTTCCCTTGATCATCAATTAGATTGAAGAGGTAACCTATTTAGTTCTTACATCAAGTAGGTCTGTACTCCTGTCATCCTTGTTATTCTCACCTGAATCTTTCTAGCTCTATTATTTGCTTTTTTAAGTGAGAGGACCAGAACTTCACACAGGCTTCAAGCTGGAAGAGACATAGATTTGTACAGTTGAGTAACAATATTTTCTGTTCTCTTCTCTGTCCTTTTCCTGGTGATTCCTAACATTTGATTTGTGTTATTGACTGCTACCAAATGCTTTGCTGAACTTTACACGACATCATCTACTATAGCCCCAAGTTTTCACTCCTGGCTGGTAACAGCCAGCTCAGGGTCACATGTGAACTGGGTGCTGCTTTTCCCCTTGTGCATCATTTTGCTGTCCAGTCACTGAGATTCTGCAATTCTTCACTGTCTGTCCTCAACCTTGATACCCAGAGTAGTTTTGTGTCATAACTAAACCTCATCTCCTCACTGTTTATGCCTTTTGAGCTCATGTAGGAGTTTGCTGAGCAAACAGCACATATCACCAGGGGACACCACTGCCACAGGGGATCAACCTCTACCACAAGACCTGACCATGAGTTCCCACTCTGTTTCCTAGGGTTTTTATTCATCCAGGGACCTTCCCATTTACCCCTTAACTTTCCTTAAAAGCCTTTGGTGAGAGATACTGTCTGCAGCTCACAGGAAATAAAAGCTGGTTATATCAACAGGATATCCTTAATCCAAAGGCTTGTTGACACCTTCAGAGAAGTCCAGTGGGACCATATGGGAGGACTTCCCTTTATAAAAGTCATGCTGACTCTTCCACAGCACACTGTATTTACCCACTATTTTTTTCACTAGTTTCTACAAGTCAGCAGTACAATACCAATCTGCACTTAGCTTCTTACAGTGCTGGAAGAGCTGAGACCTCACATTAATCTGAAAGGCTGGAACAAAGTGCTCCCACGGGATCTGTATTTTCCGGACTGCAACTTTCAGGTGCCGGAAGAGCAGGAGTTGGGATATTTTTTCAGTATTTCCTCTTAGTGTTTATTGTTGGTTTTGGTCAGGTCTACAAGTGAGTGCACAACACTCAGAGAGCATCACCGTTTCCCCACGTTAGGATTCCTCTACCTACCCCAAAATGTTACAAACAAAACTTCCTGCTGTGGTCAGTCCTCTCCACATTGTCAGGACTCCAAAAGAAGCACTCACCTCCTTTCAGTTACTTCTCTAAGGGCCAGGAAATGCCCCTTTCTCACCAGTCTCCTAAAAACCTGAGGGTGGGAGTCCTGCCAAAGAAGGGGAGGAAAAACCAGACAGGTTACTTGCTGCCAGACATCAGTCCACAGGGGAAAGCAATTATTTAGTGTGTGATGAAATGATTCTGTGTGGTGAATCAGGAACATGTTTAATAGCTCCCAGACAGCCAAACTTCCCCCTCCCTTTTAAGAGGAAAGTTCATGCAGGTGACGGTCTTCCTTCATCAAATAAACCAACATGAATTATGAGTTCTAGTTTTGAGGGTGCAGATTCATCAATCATCTGCACTGATTGCCTGAGAAAGCAGAGGACTAGCTAAATCTTCTAACCAGTCTCACTCTTCTTCTTGGAGAGGTAGGGTTCTCACTTCTTTAAATTTTGGAAAATATTGAAAGCAAAATAAATGATGGAAAAAGAGCAGCTGCTAAACAGCTCAAGAAGGGCCTTGTGGTCATTTCCTCAAAAATAAACCACTGAAAGGTAAACAAGCTTCCCTCTCATGAGGGGTACATTTCATCCATTTCTAGGTTTCAACAACTTTTGAATGAAGTGAAACACCAGGTCTTTTAGGCCTTGCATTGACATGTTTCTGGAGCCCTGAGCTACCCCAAGGAATGCATTGCTCAGACTCTTCAGAAAGCCCATTCCCATATATTGCACTGGTCTCACGTCACTAAGTCGACTCTGGGAAGCTAGAAGGGGTGTAAAGGTTTTAGCAGACACACTGCAGAGTGACTCACATTACGGAGTGCTGCTGGCAGGAACACAGATGTGCAGGAAGTAAACCTTCATCAGACTGGGTAATTCAGGTGAGCACAAGCATGACACCTGAAGGCACATACGTGCTCGGTGTGACGCATCAGGTTGTGTAACCCAATGCGTCCTTATGTAGATGACCTCGGGACTCCATATTATGGCTTCCTAGTATTTTGAATCTGAACCACACTGCTCCCTGTCATGGAGGAGAGCTTCCACTTGCCTGCCCAAGGGAAGCATGGCATGCCTGCCTGCCCTGCCTCCTGCCTCTCTCCCAGCAGTGCTAGGATGCTCTCAGATTATCAAATCATGAAGCCTCTGGTTTTGTTCAGAAGGTTCCTGAGATCACCTGCTATGAGGGAAGATGTGATGTATAGGCTGGAAGACTTAAGAATTCACTTTATTCTGCTGCTTATCTCATTCCCTTTGGAAGAGTGGAGGTAGTCTAAATCCCATCTGATTTACCAGGACTTTGGGCACCTGGTTACGATTAACTTCAGTAAGGTGTATCCATATCCCATAGGAAGTTTTGAAGGCTCTGATATGTTTGGATTCAACCCCTTCCAGATACATCAAGTAAAGAAGCGACCATGAAGGGAAAACAAAGAACTCAGGAAAATCTTAAAAAAACCCCCAAGCCTTATGAATTCAGAAGACCAAGATCCATCTATAACTTTGACTGTAGGTGAATTATGATAAAAATAAAATAATTTCCATGCATCTTTTGGAATAAATGGAAAAGCTATTAAAGTAACGTGGGCCACAGTCTAAAATATCAGTACAAGCACAGAAGAGCTGCAGTGAAAGTGGCATAATAAATGGTCATGGAATCTGAAATGTGAGTTGTTGGCAAAATTGCACCTTAATTGAAAATAATGATAAAAAAAATTCAGTGATATGATAGTGAAATTCAATGATAAGAAAAATCCTTTCATTAATTTATTTGTACTCTACCTCCAGAGGAACAGGAGCAATGCAAAGTCCTTAGTCTCTTCTAGGCACCCTTCTCAAGCAATCAACCCAAAGTTAGTATAAAGTTACCAGTTATAAAGTGACACCTTGGTATTTGTTCTAGAAGAAGGTGCCCATGTGGGACAACTTCCTCCCAAAAGTCCTGGAAGAACTTTTCAGCAGGTAAAAACCTAGGTAGCTTTGATAAGGAGAATAATAAATGAATGAACTGCCTTGTAAATTGTGACTGTCCAGTTCTTACTGGACTCCTAAGTATAGGAGAGTATTGGATTAATTTGCTTTCCAGTTTTAGACTTTCCTACTTCTGTGTTACTTAGTTCATGATGGACCTGTACAAAGCATACATGTGTGCACTGACACATTGACAGTGAAGGAGGAGAGTCTGAAATATAGCTGCTATGATGATCTGCTGTGCCCAGTCTGCTCTGTTCTTCTACATATCTATGAGACAAATTCCAATATGCAGAACAGCCTCTCCTCCTTGCAGTGCAAACAGCTGCCCTTGTTCACTCATGCATGGCAGTCTACCTTGAAAGCCAGAGGCAGCAAAGGAAGTTCTCTTATGGAAAACTCACAGTCTTGTCTTAAGATCCCATCTTTGGTCCAGCTGCAGGGTTGGTTGCATATCTACGGAAGCAACGGAGAGTTGAAACAAGTGGCCATATGAATACAAGCAGCAATAGTAGGGGATGGATGGAAAATCCTGCAGCTGCCGCTTACATCCCTGTATCATCAAGCTGTGATTCATCTCTGTTACACAGGGCTTGCTGTAGGAAAATCTGGAATATACTGAGCTCCACTGACTCTCCTTACAGGCCTTGTAAAGCTGTACATGATGAAGAGTACCTGAACTGCAATCACTCAGTTTCTGTTTCCAGCTCATGTTTGCTACTTTTTGCTCGTTGCTCAGTTCACAGCGAGGAACGTTCACATGAACACAAATTTGAAGGAAATGCCTAGGGAGCAGCTGCCTGCTGTGGAAATGCACGTGGAGGACATTTGTGAATATCCACAAAGGAGAGCTAGCTCTGGATTAACTTCGTCAGCCACAGAAGGTAAACTTGGCTCGTGATTCATGTGTCCACTCAAAACTGATAGCACAGTTCAGTTTAACCCATCTGCCATGAGCTGCTAATGGTTAATTGATAAGCCATGACTTACTGAAAAGAAATTACATGAGAAATATGAAATAAATGTGATAACAATAATAACCTGCTCTCTTAGCTCCTGAAGAAGAAAAGAGACTGCATTTGCTGAATAAATTCCAATACATCACTTCTCACACTGGAACTGAAGGGCAGCCATTACAGGATACATATCTCCATATGGGTCTGGGGGGCAACTGTGATTTTATTATACAGTGGAGCCAACCTACCTTTAACCACGGCCAGGAAGGATGTCCGGCTTTCAGACACTGTCCCTGACCCCAGCATGCATCCTGCAACTTCCATTTCACTGCACCGCTGTGTCCCTGACCCACACTGTGCCAGTCCAGAGAGCTAAACCAGCATGAAGCCCTCCAGTTTTTATGCCATAGAAAGATTTTCCTGGTGTAGTTCCCAGTGCCAGCAAGCAGCAGGATCAGCACAATGGAGGTAGTGGAGATGTGCAGCCTGGTGAGCCTGACCATCATTTCCAATAACAGCTACCCATTAATTAGGATCCAAAATAGGATAAAATATCTTTCTCAGCCTCCTAACACCACCAGGCCAAGCAGAGAACAACAGTGGGTGTCAGGGAAGAAGCAAAGGGCTGGAAGGGGAAGAAATGCGCAGTCATGAATGACTGTGAGAATTAATTTCTGCCATAAAATATGGCTCATAATATGAAATGTCTGAAAACCATCTCAGGACCTTGTCCTCCAGCAGTTAATTTTAAAAGTATTAGTTATGGCTTAACATACCTGAAAGTACGCAAATGCCTCACAGCACAGAGTGACAGGCAGGGCTGCAGACCTGGCAATCTAATTAACACTTGGCAGCACGAGGGCCACTGTCAATTAAAGGGAGATGGAGGGGCATCAGGTGAAGCTCTTGACTGCAACAAGTACCAGCATGTGGCTTAATCACAGGCACAGTGTAGTGATTTAATCTACAGGGAGGAGGGAGAGCCTCCAACGTCTGGCAGTGAAGCGACCAGAGGAATATCTGGCTGATGGTGTTTTAAAGTTTTCTGGAAGTTTTTCCTGTTGATTCTCCCCATGGAGACATGTGGGGAAAGGGCACTTGTTATAGGAAGGAATCTGAAGGAAAAGGGGCTGCAGCGCTCTCCCTGCTCTTGGCATCACCTTGCACTGCTGTAGGTGTTGATGCAGAAAAAGTGTACCAAATTGGCCTGCAGAAATAAGGGGTGACAGGGACACATCTGCTGCCTGAAAAACTGTCCTGGAGGGACAGCGAGGGGTGTGAGCAGCTGGATATGTGAGCATCTATCATATCGATTAGTGAACAGGCTCCTATAACTATCAGAGTTACATGTGGTGTGAATACACGTTATGGAGAGGCACTTCCATTAAGAGAAAAACTAATAAGAAAAAGACCTTTCTCTTCTTTATAAATGCTGTCAGAAGAGAGTTATTTCTGAATTGCTGCTCACACTCAGTCATACTGTTCACATAAATTAGCTTGGCCTGAAACAGAAAGTTCAGGAGCTGCCAACAGTTGAGCCAGACATGGGTATGAGCCCATGGGAGGTTACCAGTCCTGTGGAGTTAGACTGCTCCCATCATGGAGTGGAAAGGTCTAATGAAAAGCTGGAGAGTGTGAAGAAGGTGAGTTGGGTGACCTGCTTCCATTGGACATGGTGCTGAGCCAGGGTCCTTGTGTGGTGATAAAGAACACCTCCGGGTGAGCAATGCAGCCTAATCATATATGTAACAGACATTGTACATCCTTTAAATGCTGCATCTCCCTCCACAGCCTGGCAGATCAATGGTGTTATTCTGCTCCAGTCAGTGCAGCAGGAGACCACTCAATGCAGATCCACTTTTACATTCAAGTCATCCCCCAAAATAGGAGGCTTGCTGTCATTTCCAGAGATGATACTGAAATTCCATTAAACCCCCTAACCCATGCTTGAAGAGAAACTGTTCAGGTTTCCTCTGCTACCGTTAGGGACTAGTATTAGGAATAATCATTGCTTCACACTTGCATCTCTCTGCTCATACAGCATTCCCAAGATGTGTGTGCTTTTCAAAGTCACCCAGTCTACGTTCATCCATTTTGGCTCTTAAGTAAGCCGTTATATGCTGACATCCTCTAAACTGAACCCAGAAGTGTTTACTGGACTGAAAAAGACATCACCAGATGGCTCCAATATAAGCCTAGAAGGATTTCTGTTCTTCCACAGGCACTAAATGTGGCTGAAAAATCAGCAGGCTGTAGAGTGTCTGCATAGTGAAATCACCTCTAAGAGGCTTTGTAATTGCGTTCAGTTCTGCTGTGCTGGAAAATGAGGATAATGAGCTCAATGTATTACACTTAAACTGGGGCTAGACTCCATATATAGTGGTAATAAGAAACACAGACTGAGGTTTTAAAGACAGCTAGTGGGGCTTAGCACTTTGTGCAGTGGAAAAGAAGATGCCAAGCTAACTTAGTTCACTGAAGAGTCACAGCCATGAACTCCTAAGTTTCCAGAAGTTCCCAGTCATGGGGGATCACCTATTTCAGATGGTGTGAAAGGGCTCAGTTCTGAGAAGTCAAGTCTTACGGTCTCTCTAACAATCAGGTTCACATAGTGATCTTAGGGTGAGCAGCTAACAAACCACACATACAAAACATGTAGGCATTTTTTTTACTTTCATATAAAAATTAGTTATTTTGTTAGTCACTAGCTTTAAGACTACAATATTCTTTTTGATACTGAAGCTTTATTAATTATCAAGTTATTTAGTTTTGTCTTGCTTTTCCTCAGTGACATTTACAGCTTTCATTTTCTGGCTCTGTGAACATGAATTATGCTGAGGAGTTTCCTAAGAGTTGGCCATACTATCTATTGAAAAGTTTTGAACACATTTCCATTAACATCTCTGTGTGTGAAGTTCTTTTCAACAAAACCTAAAAAAGACCCGTCCTTCTAATATCTTTTGTCTTCTTTTTTTTTTTTTTTTTTGATGTGCTGGGTGGATACATCAGTAGTAGACAAGTCAGTGAGTAGATAAGTCACTCCACTGGGTTTCACTTCCAAGGAGTAATTTTCATTTATGCCGGAGGCTGGCAAAACACTTTTTCTAGCTGCTATGCCAGTTTGAGCAATCCCAACATCTCCTTGCGTTACCCACCCAGTTGTCCCATGGGCTGTCCAATAAACCCTGCAGGCATCAATCTGGGATAATATTAACCTGACCAAACATGACTCCCTTTTTTTTCTTATGGCCTTTTTAACCCTTGTTGATTTTACCTAGCTCAGCACTACCACTAAAAAGTTGCACACCAGACTGCACCAAAAGCAAAAGGGAATAAATTTGAATGTTGCTTTCAAATTACTCATGTGGGTCAACCAGCCATAACACTGTATGGAAATTTGGTGCAAAGTCTCATGTATCCATTTAGCATCAAACTCAGATCAGAGACTGTGCAGCATCCCAAACTCTCACTCTGTACTTGTATCATGTTCCAGGCACTAAACAATCTATTTTCATGTGTCAGAGCAGAGACTCAGAAAACCTTCAGCAAAATTGGTCCCACCATGGATTCAAAAGCCCAGTGAGGGATGCTGAAGTCCTTCATGCCAGGCATTTTGCACAGACAACATAACATCAACAAACACTGACCAGTGGGTTGGATGGAATGCACCAACAGGGAACACAAAGCACATGGCTCCACTTGAACATCTCCTCTCTGTTCAGCTCATGGGCTGCAAAATGGGTCCCTTCTGTCATCCTGGCTTTCAGAGTCTTCTTCTGGGACTCAGCACAGTATTCACTAAACCATTCTTAGCTGCTTTGTCACCCTAAGTTCTGTCTCTGGTCTTCAGTTAGGGGCATTTAGTTTTAAATTAAAAGATGGTAGGTTTAGACAAGGTAGAGGAAGAAATTTTTTACAAGAGTGGCAAAACACTGGTACAGATTGCCCAGAGAGGTCGTAGAAGCCCCATCCCTGGAAATACTCAAGGTCAGGTTGGATGGGGCTCTGAGCAACCTCATCTAGTTGCAGATGTCCCCACTCACTGCAGGGGGGATGGATGAGATGAGCTTTAAAGGTGCCTTCCAACCCAAACCATTCTATGATTCTGTGATTCAGAGGAAAGAAAAAGACTTTTCAGACAAGACAATGACACTTAGGATATGATTAATCTCACCTCACTTTAGCAGTCCACAAAATGCAGGACTGGGCTTCAATTGCCTATCTAGGTACTAGATATGTAGCACCATCTGGAATATTCTGTGTCACCCAAGACCTTTTTACAGGGCTGGCATATGTGACACTGAACATACAGGAGACCTGCACATTCTGCAGTGGCAACCAGTATCACTCTTGTCATCTCTATTAAGGCAAGTCAATGTCACCTAAAAAGTCTACATCTGAACTAATGGTCTGGGTACTTATCATGGTTAGAAGAGGCCAGTCATCAGCATTAAGTGTAGGGTGTCTTTCACCCAAATAAATGTAGGTGTCTTCTTCAGGACATTAGTTACACCCTGTGTTCAACTGACTGGCACCTCTTACCTTACTGATTACAAAGGTGACCTCAGTGATTTCTCAGGACCCACACTGTAGATCTATGCATAGCCAAATGAATATTATGCCCAGGATTTTTCATGATGTGGTAGCTACTTAGGAAGGGTTGGCTGGACTGCAACTATACCAGGATTGTTTCTTTAACCAAGAAGATTTTGTTGGATGGGTCTTTTCAACCCTTCTGGTCATAGACTATCACCAGCTGTAAAGGCAATAAAAATGGATGCTTCTTGTAATGGTCTTCAAAGCACTTGACAAAGATCACTAAAAGACAGTGCCTTATTCTAAAATTGTTGAACAGGTTACTGGGCCTGGTGTAGGACACTATGCGGCCTTTGCTCCTTGAATGTTAGTGGAGAGGGTCATCTTAACCCTTTATGACTGTTGGTGGATGTTATCTGACTACTGTCAGCCCAGTCACCCACCAAAAAAACTATGATGTGGGGCACGGGAGGTCAGGTGTTCCTTCTCACGGCTTTGTCGGTAAGCTTCAACAAAGCCTGCAGAGAGAGACAGCATGTGGTATAAGAACTACTTCTGACTCATGTCAGTCAAACTTTGGCAGCAGTGCCCTCTGTGGTTTCCATCTTTCTGCATCTCCTTATATACTCATTTTCTCATCTGTACCAGGTAAAACACTACAGAATCACACAACACTCAGGAACTTTCTTTCCATCGCAATTACCTGGATTTGCACTCCAGCCACTAGTTACTAATTGAAAAGTTTCCAGACACTCAGCTTTCTGTTGCCTAATGCTTCCTTGGAGCTGATTGGACCCTTCTGTATAACCCAGACTGTAAGTCCCTGCACAGAACAAGTTGAACATTGCACAGCCTGCATCATTCATTTGCTTGGCTCGTTCAAGACAAATCGAATAACTGGGTACTGCCTCATGCTGCCTGCAACTTAAATTAGAAAGAATAGACCACAAGAACAACCTCAGCGGTAGAAGAAGTAACTAAAAATAAGAAAAGGAAAATGTTTCTCTGAGAAACCTTTGTTCCACAGAGGGAAATTGTAAAAGTAGCCCAGGATATTTTTGTTGCTTCTTTTTAATTTGAAATTTCATCTCTGGAATCATTTACAGACATAGAGTGCTGTGCAGTGTTTTTGCTGCAGTATGGTGATTGCTAAGATTAGCACAGTAACAGATCTTTTCAGAGTAAATTGCACATAATTAATAGGAAGCAGGAGGAAAAAGGAGTAATTGTACTTTAATCTAAATGCAAGTTCAGTTCTCCTAGAAGGTGGAACCAACACTAAGGCCATGCTAAAGAGAGGCCCTTTAGGTTCCTTTCAACTGGGTAATGAAGAACAATTATGTATCAATATCATAAATTCTCATTTCCAATTTGAGATGAGTTTTACCAAAGTACAGGGATGCTCAGAGCTGGAATTTGTTTCAGGACCTTCCTAGTGACGCTGGAGGTTATTGCTTTGTACTTCTAGATTGTCTCCCATCCAATGTCAAAATCTGCTACAGGCATTAAAATGTTTCCTTGTGAAGGGGTTACACAAAACCTATGCAACTCAACACTTTGGCCTCTAAGGCAAAACTTCCTTGATAATATAAACATGGCTTCAGTTCATCATTTCTGAAGTGAGGCCTCAATGTCCTTTGGAAGGAAAGAGCAATTCTTCTCCAAGTGGATACACAGAGATTAAGTCCCAGGACAAAAGCTCCTACACTCCAGACAGGGTTTCTACGTGTTACAAACCCTGTGACACTTCACAAAAGAGGATCCCATGTTTTATTCCAGCATGAGTGATTACAGCCTTCTCCCCAAACCCTTCTGGAGCTCATGGTCAGTAGGGGACCTGTGCTAAAGCCGCATGGCACATTCCATGATGAGCTCCTGTCTTCCATCCCACCGAAGCAATCAAACTTCCCAGTGGGTCATTGTGTGCAGCAATAGGAAGGGACAAGTCCACACACCTGCTTTATTCAAAGAGCTTCTCAGCTCTTCACCACACAGACAACCCTCCCTGAAGACATCAGAGCATCACAATATTGCCAGATGCACAGCTCAATAAAAGTACTGAAATAAATCACTGCAGCCAAGGTTTCACTTATCTGCTGTTATTAATCATTAGCAATAGCTATTGCTAATTAATGTCATTATACATCATGACTATTAATCATAATCTGCTGATGAAAGACATATTGTCTTTTGTAGATAGGAAAGAGGAAAAAACCAGGCAAGTAATAACCAAACTTGAAAATTATGATGGGGAGTGTCTGCAAATTCACACTGCAAACTTCATGCTACAAGTAATCCCACGTCCCTGCCTCAGTGGCTACATCTCAACTGTGTTTAAGCAATGCCACTTGTCACAAAACCACACACCACAAATCTGGGCATACAGCTTTAAAGTACTATTTAGTATATGACATTTTTTGATGATACAAGCTCTTAACCACGTGGGAATGTGATTTCAATTAAAGCAATTGTCTCTTCCTTAGCTCTACACCGCTCCTTCCTCCCCAAGTACACCCCCATGCTGCTATCATTACATCAAGGTCTTTCAAAAAGAGTTCAACTGTTCAGTTCAAGCTGTTAGGCTGTATGCAAAAATCACCAAGAAAATGCCCATGACCTTTGTTAGTTAGAAGGTGCAGTTAGATGACCTCAGAGGTCCTTTTGGTCCATGAAGTTCACAAAATGCAACGGTGCAGCAAATTATCTGACATCAGAAGGGCTGGGTCTTTAGGATTTGTTTGTTATTAGGAATTTAACCCTCATTAATCTCTTTTGGTTTTTTCCTCATAAGGAAGGAAAGGAAGAATTCCTTCATTTTATATTTTAATTTCAAGTGGAATTTTAAATGCAGATGTCTGAATGTGAAATGCAGGAGTGGAATCAATTCTGTGGCTCACAAAATTGATTTGCCCCAGACCTGAATTCATGATATATCCCCTTAAGCAGGCAGCTGGGAGCTGCAAGCACTGCAGCACAACTGCTTTCCCCACGGTGCAGGAGAGAGCTCACGTACAACCTTCGGCTACCTGCCTCCATACTGATGAATATGGACACTGTCTGCTCAGAAATGAAATCTCTAATCAGGAAGTTACTGGCAGTGGTTTAAACAAAGTCACTGCAATAGCAGTCTCACAAAGGTGTGTGGCAAAGAACAGGACATACTGCTGGTTTTGGGTCTGCAGACTCAGGCGTAGTGGGGTGCCAAGGGTGTTCTTGCAGAGAAGGTGGCGTCAGTCCCCTCAAACAAAAGTTTTTCTGCTGCACATTCAGATGGTCACATCTCCCTCTGCTACAGGAGAAAAGGCTGGTGGTCACAGTAGTGAGCTCATTAAAATGAGATCAATAGAGATTTAATCTAATGCTGAGGATTATTCAGTGTGGAATGCTCAGTTAAGTGTGCAGAAAAAAAAGTAATGCACCAAGTGAATCACCAGCTGATTCTCCTGCTTTATTTGGAATTTAGCCCAATATCAAGGAGCACTGATAAGCTCAGGAAGAACTGTGAAAAAACAGCTGATGCTGGGGGTGGGGGTCAACAAGCACAAGTTAGATGTGCCACGTCGTTACACAAAAATTTTGCAGCAAGCTCCACAGGTATGTAGCATTTGGCTAGGATTACATACCTGCCAGTTGCCACTTCTGTTCACACCAGTTGCTCTAAGAATGTTCAAAAGCTGCTACGGTGAAGATTTACATAAATAGGATTTACCATTGCTCTTGGAAAATTGAAAAAGTTCAGTGACTTTTCCCAAGCTTACTTTTTCTTTGCAGTTCTTTTGTAAACCTGGCCATTTCTCCCTCCCTCCTTCTCCATTCCCAAAATCAAACCCACTGCCACCTCCCCAGCTTCTTTACCTCTCCAAGCAGTGACCACACACAAGAACAAAGACAATTCTGTTTTGAATGAAATATTTTATTCTCGAGGCATGAAAACACAGTACCAGGCAGTAAGCCAAGAAGAAAGAAAAGAGAAATATATTCATTAATTAAAACAAGCATTGCTTCCTTTGAACTAATAAAATCATGTTAAAAAAATTGGAGCAATGAGTTCTCGGCCTCTTGAAGAGAAGAACATGCTCCAGCCCAGCCCAACCAGAGGCAGCGGCACAGCAAGCGCCTGCATTGCTGCAGGAGAGGAGAGACAGCACGAGATGCATTCCCCAAACTTTCTAATTGGCAGGAACAGGGCCCTGTGCTGCTTACTGAGAGAAGAATTAATCTTAACATGAACAGCTATGTGGCCTGTTGGCACAGTATCACAGCATTTTATTTTTTTTCCTCAGCAAGAAGTATTTAATCTTTGCCCAGACATTTCAAGGCAGAGCTGTCTTGTTTCTCCCCTTATGGCAGGACACCTTCCCATGCCATTCCCTGAAGTCAGAATTTTTGGGAGCCCAGCAGGACGAGGTCCAGCCAATCACAACCTCCCTCATGCATCTTCTTCTCTTCCTCTAAGAGCCTCACTATCCCTAAGGCTTATGATTGCCTCTGAGAAGCTCATCAATTTGCCATCCTGAGTATTTTGCCCAGGCTCCCACACTCCACCCCTGTCTTCATGACCAGAGAGGTTAAAAACATCCTGAGGCTCCACATTGTTAGCAGCGTATGAAGCAACGCTGCCTCTGAGGCTCTCCACATTGCTCTGCATCCTGGACTGAGAAAGCCCAGAGACAGAGGTAGATTCTGCTGCCTGTTACCACCTACCCCTGGCCCTGTCGCTTTGCTATTTATCACTATTGTTATTGATATTTATCACTGCAATTATCATCTCTATTAATCTGTGGTTCAGGGTATGCAGCAAGAGTCTTCCTTCCGCTCCCTCTGTGCTGTTCAGTACACTAAAGAGGGGGTGTGTTTTATACAGTGGTTCAAGATGGGCTGTGGAGGGTGGGAAACCATTGAGCCAAGGGAGCTAAAAGACCAAGTGGCACCTATGGCTACAGATTTCTCAAAACAACTGACTTGGGTATGTTTTGTTGCAATTACCCACCAAGTGGGAACAGTGGTATTGCAGGGTCCTCAGCAGTAAGATGTCTGCTGACTGTTCTGCTCCTGCAAATTTTTTTCAGGCTTTTTGCAAAGCTTTTTGAACTCAGAGGGACAAGATCGCACTGGCACTGGGCGGCTGCTTTACCCCATTTAGCCACAAACCAGAGCAAATACCTGTAGTATTTATAGCCTCCTGTCACTGCCCTCAAGAGTCTCCTAACTGATCCCACAGACAACAAACTGTGCTTATAATGCAGAAGACCACTCTGACAGTCTCTCCACATCCATGCCTCTGTAGCAAACTGGCAGAAGCTCTAGGATGATACGGAGAGATTTGATGGACATGTCCTTCAAAGTCTTCTCATGTGGAGGAAGAGCATCCTGCAGGACATACTGTGGGATGTGGGTTACAGCATCCTGGCTTGTCCCAGCACTGCCTATGTCTGTGGAGCTTGCTGAGCATGAGGGAGACAGCAGGGACTGTACATCTACCAGAACAGCCTGCTGGCTTCCCAACAGAGGCAAAGCATCTCCCTGCCAATGCTTCTGGTGTCAGCACATCGTCAAAAGCCTGTAAAGTCTGGGCTAAATGCTCCAAGTAAGAGGGATATTTGAAATGCAAAAATCTCCTACATCATGGAGTCTAGGCTCCCTGACCCCACAACAAACACACTCCAGATGCCAGCAGATGTGATACCTTCTGTGGCACGAACAGACATGCAAAGAGAGTTTGGCAAGAGCTACCACAGGGGAGGGACTCTCTATTTTAGTGATGGTGAGCACAAAAGCAGTAAGTCCTTTAAGTTTGTACAAATTCAGCAGTTAAATACAAAGCAAACAGCACTCACTGGAGAAAAGGGTAAATGAGACGAAAAAAAAGCCATCTGATTTATATATAGCATAGATCTGTATGCTTGGTGTTTTTACAGTCATAAATTCTACAAGACTTTCTATAATGTGCTGGCAATGTTTTGTCTCAGGGTTATTTTGAGGCTAGTAGAAGAGACAGAGCGTGATCAACTTCAGTGCAGTTTGAAGCAGGAGATGTAGAGTTGCTGGTGCAATTCTACCCCGACCATGCCGTCACCTTGTGGCGGCCAAAGGGAAATGGCACCAGCCCCAAGGCCTGCGTGCAGTCTGTCAAGTGCCAGGATCGATATCTTCATAAAGAAATACCATTGTGACTGAACTCCTGTCGAGCAACCGAGCTGCAGCTAATGCTTCCGCTCGCTGTGTCCTTGCTACAGCCATCATCAGGAGAAGCTTTAGAGATGAAGATAAATACCCAGGCCAGACGTTTTCAAGGAGAAGAGGAAGAAGCAGAATTCAGTTCAGAATTGCTGCAGAACCTGGCATGTGTGTGCAGCCCCGAGCACCCTGCATTGTCCCTAGCCATGCAATTCTTTAAAAACAAGCAACTTTTTGCAATTTGCTGGCACACCATGAAAAGCAATGCCCCCTCCAATTCTTTCTTTCTGGACTTTTTATTGAAACCAGGCAGTCAAAAAAATGTGCTTCCATTGGAAACAGGACATGAGAACAATTTTCTCCTGTGTGGCAATTTTCTCCTTGCGGTCTGCTCCCAGTGACAGCCTATTCTTCCCCAGAACTTGAACAATAAAGGTCTCAAACAAAGGCGGGTCACACAGCTGGAGAAAGGATGCTCGAGGTCAGGGCTCCTTCCTTAACCTCCAGTAGGGTCAGGAAGATGGGTGGTTGTGTACTGGCCCTGTTTTCCTGGGTGAGGCTCACCACAGCCTGTGGGAGCTGCTTCGCCAAGCCCTAGACATGAAGGAAAACCAATGTCTCCTGCAAGATGGTGTTCACAGTGCTCTTAGACCTCTGAGATTCATCCCCTGGTGCTGCACAAGGCTGGCTCTACTAAGGCCCATGCCAATTCTGGACTGAGGGGCTCCCTCCATCACTCTGACCTGATTCCTCTACTTAAAAGAGGAATTTTGTCAGCTGCAGTCATTTTTAAGCCTCAGTTTTAGACTTTCTGGTTCTTGGGAATTTAAAAAAACCCCACATTTTCTAAGCCAACTCCATCCATTTAGGAAAATACACACATGCAGAAATACACAAACATATATTTTGCATGCAGCTTACTAACACTTTGGGGTTTTTTTGGCCTTTGGACTCTGTGCCCTTCTGTAACACAGAAAACCCATTTGTCTACCTTGCTGGATACTGAGTGGTTAAATACTTTAACTACTTTGAAGCATGTTGGTCTGGTGTTTTCCCAGTCAGGGCATCAAGATATCTGCACCACAGCAGACTCAGGAAAACCAGTGAACCATGTAAACCACAGCACCTTTGGGAGACTGAACTGACCTAATGCTCAGTTCATACAAAACACATGGTTATTCAAAACGCAGGATGGAAAAGGAATTGATGACCGAGCCAGGTAAAATTGGCACAATCCAGTATATTTGTGTAGTTAAATTCCTATTTTCCCTGGCAAGGCAAGACACAAATGTCAGGGACTATCTTTGCTCACTGTTTTTATTCCCTCCCTGCCTCTCAATGCCAAAAGGTCCTTTTTTTTGTTGGAAATTTTGTGTCGTCTGTCCCAGAGGCGGTGCTTGGTGCTTTCCTGCTGCCTCCTCTAGCTGCTCTGGAGCCTTTCTGCCTCCATTTCACAGGCACAGACATTTTCACAAAATAGCAGCAAGCAAAACCCCAGAAGCATCCACCACAAGCAGGGCCATATTCTGCCACATAACTTGTACACGTGAAGTTTCCCTTCTGCAAACTTTGACACCCAAGGCTGATCCTCTCTGACCACAGCTTCCTATCCTGTGTGCTTTGCCTACGCTTTCAGCAGCAATATGCATCTGCAAAGCCCAGAGAGATGCTTTCCTTTGGACATAAGTTTGAATTAATTATAAAGGTTTTTTCCTTTTAATTCTAGCACAATTGACATGGTGAGACTCTGACTTGCAGATCTAATGTGCTCTGAGCATTGAATCACAGAATGGTTTGAGTTGAAAGGGGCCTTTAAAGATAATCTAGTTTCAGCACCCCAAGCCATGGGCAGGGACATCTTTCACTAAATCAAATCCCCATCCAACCTGGCCTTGAACATTCTGAATGTTCAAACACTTCCAAACCAAAAGATATTTCTCTTCCCTATGAATGATGTAAACACAGCCTGAAAACTTAAGGGATCCAGCTGTTCCTTGTGCTTCTCACATCATCACCAGCAGCAAAAACCCTAAAGTCAATACTCTGCAAACATCCAGCCTTGTGACCCAGCCAGCAGCCAAGAGCCTGGCAAGGGAGGGTGTAACGCTGCTGCCCAGTAAAGCCACAAGACCTAGCACGAAACCAAACACACCGAGCAAGAAGATGCCCTTTTAGATAGCCACTGTTCTGCCTACACCAGCACTGGAAGGCACTAATGGCAGAAACATGATACAGTAGAAAAGGTGTGAATCTATGAATTAAGCCTTTCAGGACTATCATTTCCGTCCCTGATGGGAGCTCAGCAAGAGCTGAAGGCATTTGTCTTTGCAAAGAGCATTGCAAGGCATTTTGCCCACATTTGCAGCAGAGCTCCCACTTTCTTACCATGTTCTTTTTAACCTCCTTTTGCATGTCTCCAGCCCTTGCAAGAAAAACTGCCCTCGTGCTCACGCTGTGCGGTGTTACTAGCAGCTTATCCATGGTGGAGACTTGCTTGAAGGTTTGTCAAGGACATTTCCAGATCTAAGATCTGTTACAGGCAAGCAGATTTTACCTGTTATTGGTAAAATGGTCATTTTGAACTCATGTGCAACACACATCTTCCCCAATGGCAGTTTATTAGTGAATCTGGCTTTTTGCTCTTCAGTAGTTGGGTTTGTTGAGGTAAACTACAGTGTTTTCACTTCCCTGCACATATTCTTTTGCAACCACTTTTTTAAAAGCAGCAACATAGGAGGGTTTATTTAGGAGTTGAGAGATATTTGGCTACTTCAATTCTGTCATTTTGTAAAATCACATTTGAGATGTGCATTGGAGAAGATTCTTGTGAATTCATCCTACTCTGAAAGTCAGCTTACTCTGAAATCTGGATGTTGATTATCTGCAAAGGAGCTTTTGACTAAAGGAATGTCCCTACATTAGGCATCACTTTAGGTGTGGGTGGCTATGCCATTATTTGTAGAAAAAGCCCTGAATGTTTCCAGCTTGCACTCAAAGCGAGTCATGTCAGATAACAGAAGACCAAAATGGTAGAAAAATTAAGGATTTTAAGACTTTAATATGAGAAGAATTTTTAACCCAATCTCCTTGTATGCTTTTATGGTACCAAAGTCTATTAGAAAATCCCCCAGTGATGGTAGTAAAAAAGACTCCTTCATGCTGATACACCAAGAAATCTCAGTGCACTTGTCATTAAAAAGAACATCTCTGGAGCATCATCCTGAAGTTCAGGCTGGGAGGCATATAGAGATGTCCACGTCTTTGCCCCTGACCAAGAGGCAAGTTGGGCTCCTTACCTGCAGCACTATTTGGTATAAAAATCCATTCTGTGGCAGCAGAAGCCACCTGCAAGCTCAGAAGTGGCTCCATCCCAGCTTGGGACTCCCTTCTCTCCTCCTGCACTTGTATACAGCTGGAGACCAAACTGTATGTATCCCATTCCCAGTGAACTGCTACCACAAAACCATGTTTATTTTTCTTCCGTTGTGTTTGCAAGTGGGATGTTTTGGTTCTTTCCTAATTCAGAATATTTAACATATTTTTACTGTGATGACAGAAAGTGGTCAGCTATTGCTGTTACATCAAAAAGCAAGTCAGCACCTGGTGGTTTTGGCCCCCATTAGAATGTACTGGTAACCTGACCGTGTGAAGAGCAGAAGAGAAATACTGTGTCATTGAGAAAAAAATCATGAGGAAAAAAAACGATGGCTTCCTCCTTGCCTCTTTTTGATTGTGACAGCCCCAAAGCAGGTGGCAGCCGAGAGGGCAAGCACAGGGCTTCATTTCGTTTTACAAACAGAATGTAGAATGTAGTCACTTACGCTGGGTGGGGGCTGTCTGGTACTGTTAAATTTTTTAATAATCTTCTCGGCTGGAGCCAACTTCCCCTTTGATGTGGTGCTAGCTTCATTAGTGTTCGTTCAAGGTGAATACCTGATTAGCTATGGAGAGCTGAAGGGTTTTTTCTTTCCCTTTTTCTTTTGACATCCATAATGCCTACTACAGTTAAAGAGCACCCGTGCCCTTCCCGTGTTAGAAATATAACAAGCAGTGTTAGACTAGAATAAGTGAATTTGGGTAGGTTTGGTGGTTCAAATGAACTAATTCATGCAGCCACAGCCGAGTGTTTTGTGCAAGTTTATTCCATACTGCACTTCATGGAGGTCTCAGTCTTTTAGGGCTCTTCTCTGTCTCAAATCCAAGGCATCTGCAGAATGCCTTGGAACAAATATTTCACTAGTTCTCACCACAGTGGCTTTTCTGCAGTCACCTTGAGGGATTTGTGAGCACACCGGGTCTTACTGCAGGTCTGTTTCTACACCTGTAGAAATAGAGCTAATAAGATAGATGAGTTTCAGCAAGATCAAGATTCTTTTTTTCAGCTTTCTGCTCAGATAGGCATATCAACCCACTTGGAAATGGTTCTTCTGAAATGCTAGGTAGATCCTTTTTATTCCTTCTTTCCCTGGGAAGGCACTGTAATAAGAGCCAGTTTATCCAGCATTATATGTGAGATCAAGAAAAGGGCTGCAATCTGAGGGGAAAAAAGATAAGAAAACTTTGGTTATCTGAGAACTCCTAAGAAATAAATTCCTCTCACCACTTGCAAAAACTTCACAGATTTCTCTCTTTGATTTCCTTCATGATTTTTAAGACACAAGACACGGTAATAAGTACTCAGAAGGCTTCGCAGAGATGCCACAAGCTGTCAACTGAATTTCAGGCCAGTTTAGATATCACTCCTGCTCCCTTTCCAGAGCCCATCATGGTGTTGTTCTTGTATAAGTGCAGTTATTGGTGTAAAGGAAAAGAAACTACTTTCTCCTGCTTTGGAATAATAATACAATCATAACAGCAAGCACTTAAGAAGCTGTTCTCCACAGGAGATGCCAACGTGCTCTGTGAAAGGCTGTTTTACCACCAGGGCAATGGAGACATGGAAAGGTAGTGACTTGCCTGTTGCCGTTCAGCAGATCTGAGACAAGGATACAGGTTCCCCGAGGGGCATGTAGTGGCATAACTAAAGTCAGCTTCACATAAAACCTTCAGCCTTTTCCACAATATTTTGCCATTTCACAGTATTTCTGAGTTTGAACTAGCCTTCTTCTCCCATCTTCCTCCCCTGTCACTCATTTGGCAAGTAGCTTCTTCAACTTCTATCCCCACAGAAAAAAAACCATTTACTTTCACTTCATGCCATATGTTGGGGTAGCTTTAAATGTGCTCTGCTTTCTCCTCAGGGGACTTTGGCAGAACTGTCCATTTTTTCCTTCATGCCAGTATGCTTCTGTGCTCTCCAGGCAAAGCAGGAATGTAAGTACCACAGAGCTGACAGGGCCAGTCAACATGTGGTCCCCATCTATCTAGAAAACAGCAATCAGGAAACAGCAGGAACCAAAGCAGTGTGCTCTCTGCCCAACATCCTCATTACATCTTTTCTCTTTCTCTAGCAGCATGACAGGACTCCAGGACACAAGATTCCCATCTACTGGCTCCAGCCTGGGGTTTGGTACATCATAAGGCTCAATACAAAAGCAGAGAGCTGTTGAATAATGTTCCCCAAATGTATCTTGCTTGAACTGATCTCTCACAGCACCCTACTGAATCTGCTGCCTGTGAAAGACAATGCTGCATCATTCCAGAAATCTGCATGGAACATTGAATAGACTTTGGGTAATGAAATGTCATCAGTTCCCTTACCAGATTCTTGAAGATTCAGAAGTGTTTATAAAGGCAGGAAGAACTGCTGTATCACTTCCCAAGAGGACACGGGACAGCTTCCTCCTCTAGCCCTGCTATCAGCCCAGGAATCTACTCTTTAATTCACTACATTGTGCAGATTGGTGCTGCATGTTAATCCAAAGCTATCAAGAGATGAAGAGTCCATCACTGTTCAGCTATTGTGTTCCCATGTTTAATTAAATTCTTATTTCTCATTTCAGTTTGTCCAGCTTTAACCTCCCATCACTGGCTGCTGTCATGTCTTTCTGCCTAAGATTCAAGAGCCTCCAAATACCTGGTGCTTTCCCCACGAAGTACATAAGCAGAGATGCCAAGTCCCCTTGGTCTTCATGTAGATAAACTAAACAGACAGAGCTCCTAAATCTGGCTATGAAGCATTTTCAGTGGGCCACAGGCTGTCTCTAGCTTCTCCCTCCCACCACTACCAGCTCAGCTCAGTCTTCAACATTCGCTAAATCTGAATATGCAAACTGGGTGCAGCATTTCAGCCACCAAAGGCAAAAGTTCACCCCACGCTGGCCTCTGGCATGCCCAGGCAGCGTGGCTACTGCCATGTCTAACTTTGCCTCTGGCCGCTTTAAGGTAGATTTTCTTTGTCCCAATCAGATTATTAAATCATTTATCTCATGCTATGTGACACTCTCTCTTTTGAGCAGGATGGGTTTCTAATCAAAATTGCCCTCTCACATCACTGTGAAATGGAGGTTGTTGGTCAGCTGGTAAAATCCTCTTATAGAAAGCCCAACTTTCATTCTTTCACATTCTACTTTAGTTCTGGAAAATTATCCCTTTTGAACTACTCAATATATTCATTACCGTGTCAGTCCATCCTCTGCCTCTACTGAAATGGAGCCCCAGCCATATGTTCCTAAGATACCGTCAGCTTCCAACGCACGGACCAATCTGTCAGAATGAAATCTGAAATACTGTTATCTCGTGTTGGGTGTAATATCTTCTGGGCTAGAAAATGATCATACATCATTTGAAAAACTTCAAAGAGATTTATTTCTGGTTATATGAGACTTCCAGCATACATCTTTGTGATTGAGATCTCCCATTACCCGGTATTTCTTTCCATTTATTACAGATAAAAACTTCTGGAGCAACTCATCTCTTAATGTGAACCTATGTTCTGTAATCCCCTTTACAGGCACGTGCACTCAGCCCATAACTGAAGTTATACCCCATAAGTTCATTAGTTAAAGCTTTAATATCTCTGTATTTAACAGCTAAATGGGTCACAGTCTCCTTCCCACTCAGCCTTTTCTCCTGGACACACACTACTGTTCATACACAGGCTGCAGTCAGCAGTTTTAATGCTCCAGTCATCTAAGTCAGCCTCCTCTCGCTCCATTTTGGCAATTATACCAAATTTATTTTAATTAACAGGCATTTGCAATTCCTGTCATTGCCCAC
Source organism: Megaceryle torquata (assembly GCA_024611175.1). Lineage (NCBI taxonomy): Eukaryota > Metazoa > Chordata > Aves > Coraciiformes > Cerylidae > Megaceryle > Megaceryle torquata. The sequence goes on along the minus strand of JANIJG010000983.1, from coordinate 25,089 downwards.
ATTCCTTAGAAACATGAAGAATGAAGGAGAAACTGTTCATAGAGCCACTGAATTGAAAGCCCTGATAACGGAAATTAGACAATTTGCTTGGGCACGTGATGTGCCTTGATAGGTAAAACAAATCTGCCAGTCACATTTTGGTAGGTGCTTTTAGGCAAATAACTGCCCTGTCCTGCTAGACCAGGCAGCACGACTGAGGAATGCTATTAATTACTGTCAGTCAGTCATCTGGGGAATAATAAATAAAATTTATAGAAGAAGTAGGATAACAGTAGGGAGCTGCAGAGGCCTCTACAGCATATGCAGAAGACATTCAACATCAATCTTACACTGCCCTGCTCAGAGGAAGGCCCTTTGCCTTTGTTTGGACCTTAGCAGGAAAGGATGTTTATAGGTTGTGTCTTTTAAAGTACACGATGACTGAGTCAGAGGGTATGTTTACATTTGGTTGTTGGGTGATTTTAATATCAGCACAAAGTCCAAAGAATAAATTACTATAAGGAAAATAAGATAATGTCATTTTTTTACTGACATGACAAATTTTAGTCCTGCAAAGATAATGGATAAGGGGGCAAATCTGTCTCTGTTGATATACCTGCTGCGGTGCATCTGCAGTGGTATTTGCTCATAAAGCTGAGCACTGGAAGATCCATGGGATTTCGAGACAGAAAAACACACATAGTAGTACAAAACACTACCTTACATATGTAAACAGGCTGGGAAGGAGGAGTAGCAGTAATTACTCCAGGAGTAGGAGGCAATCATTCCTGAAATAATCAAAATTTCCTCAAACTCTCTGAAAATACTCTTCATAACCAGAGCAAGAAGAAATTCAGACTAATTCAAACTAGCACTGCACCATGTATGATTCCTCTCCCTTGTGGGATGTGGTTCCCCACTGGCAGAGCAAAGCATCTTAGAGGCCCTCAACCAGCCCAGGAAGAGTTAAAATCTCACTGCAATTCACAGGATCATCGAATAGTTTGGGTTGGAAGGGACCTTTAAAGGTCATCCAGTCCAACCCCCCTGCAGGGAGCAGGGACATCTGCAACCAGAGCAGGTTGCTCAGAGCCCCATCCAACCTGACCTGGAATGGTTCCAGGGATGGGGCATCTACCACCTCTCTGGGCAATCTGTGCCAGGGTCTCACCACCCTCACTATAAGTAATTTCTTCCTTATATCTAGTCTGAATCTACCCTCTTTTAATTTAAAACCATCAACCCTTGTCCTGTCAAAACAGGCCCTAATAAAAAGACTGTCCTCATCTTTCTTATAGGCCCCCTTTAAGTATTGAAAAGCTGCAATAAGGTCTCCCTGGAGCCTTCTCTTCTCCAGCCTGAACAACCCCAACTCTCAGCCATTTCTTCATAAGAGAGAAATATTTAGCCCAGACCTAAAGAAAATAAATTCTTTCATATCAAGCTGTAATACTCAGCAAAATCAGATGCTGACAGGGGCACAAGAACACTCTCCAACCATCACAATGTGGTGTTATTCTGACACAGATGGTTCCAGGACATTTTGGACTGTAGAGACTAACTCCCCAAAGTGAACCTCAGTGCAAGGAGGAAGAATATCTCCATTTTCCCAACCAGCTGCTAAGAACCTTGGCCCAGTTAAAAAGTAGTCGATCTCTACTGAGCAAAGAGTCTTACACATGGGGGAAACCCAAATGCAATGGCAGCTGAAACAGGTAGGAGGATTGGAGGTGAGATCTTTAAACAAGTTGTCTCTTTTCAGCGGGAGGTGCTTATGTTCTGTTCAAAATTATTTCCTTCCATTATGTCTGGTTTATACTTTTCTTTCTTTTTTTTTTTTTTTTATACATCACTGATACAATGGAGTCCTGCCAAAATTGGACTTTGAAATGCCAAAAAGGTGGAGAGGCTCTGCCGGAGCCTTTCTGAGTCAGTAGGAGACAGGAAGTCGGGAAGCCACAGGCACTTCTGTTCGTGCCCAAGTTCCAGCCCCAAACTGCCACCTCCAGAAGCTGGATTTTAACTAATCATCTGAATTAAACCCATAATGGTCCATCACAGCCTGTAAGCAGGTGCACTTCTACCAAGGATCCTAATCGCCTTGGAAATAATGCTGAGGGAGGTGCAGCCCAGAAGCCCAAATGCCTATGTGAGGCACTAACACTCTGTATTAATTTCACACAGAAGACCTTTTTCTGTTTGTTTTTACCATGAATACCATCCTTGGCCTCCTATAAGACGTGCTATATTCCCGCAGGGATAAATGGAGGTTTGTTGCAGCTTTGACTAGTCTCTTGTCAGACACACAGCAACTAATTCACTCCAGTATTTCTACTTGTCCTGCTTGGCTTGGACATACGTACTCCCACCATTACACTACTGCTTTTAGCTGGGAGGGTTCATATCTTCTTTGTCTGCTTTATCTCCTGTAAAAAGAAAAAAAAAAAGGGGGGGGGAAAGGGACGATCTTGGAGATGGGTGTGTGGCTCAGCCCCAAGGTTGAGGCAACATATTCGGAGGGACTTTTCCATCTCTACAGAATGATATAGTGAGGTGCTCCTCTCATCCCAACCTGCAAAGGCACATTCAATTCACCTATAAGTATCTACATCTCGATTCACTTTATGATTTGTTCTTTTAATCAGTGGAGAGAAGCAGGTTCACAAAGGATGTGGTTCATCTCATCTTAAATTTGGTGTCTGAACCAGCTCAGGTGAACTGCCCTCAGGATGACTCTTTGTCCTCATGAAAAGGGGAGACCAGATACTCAAATGAGGCTGTTCTTAATGTAAGGACCCACTTTTAGGTCAGGTCTGAGAAAAAATGTAGAGGCCTTCTGCCCTCCAATCATCCTTGCTGTGCTGGGAAAGAAAGAATTTCAGACACAGCGTATAAAACATTTCCCTTCCCACAGCCTTTTCCTCTCTTGTCAATGAGAAGATGACATTTATATTTGTATAGCATTTAGCACAAGAGACCCCCACTCTCATTTCATCCTGGGGCGCTGCTGTAGTAAAAATAATAAACAGCTGAATGTGGTGGTGGGGTTTGGGAACGATGCCAGCTAACATTTCAAGGACAGCCTAGTTATTTTTTGATGAATAACAGCATTTACAGAAGGCCTTTCACCCTGAGGTGCTTCGCAAATTCTAAACATACATCACCACATCACAGAACGGGCAGAACAGCCAACTTCAAAGTTTCATCTGGGAAAATCCCACACACAAGCCACTGCAGGGAGCAATTCACCTGCCAGATACCAAAAGGCAAGGCACAAGGGAGGGTTTGCTGCTAGACTCAAGGCATGTCCAAGATGTAGAGCTGACCATAGCATCATCTTTCTCCTCTTGGGAAACTATTTAGTTGGTCTGCATTTAAAAAACGTTGCTCCCACACTGCCAAAGTTGAAACCTTCTATGTTTTATTGTGTTTCAACATGTGCAATGTCCATGTGGTTGTTCACCTCTACTTCCTCTCCAAACAAGTGTTCCTCTCCATTTACTTCACATGCGCTCATGCCAGCCACTGCTTCCTTGCAACCAGCAGTCCTGCAACATCACTCCAGAGCTAGGACCCACAGGAGAAACTAGAAAGATGTGTGTCTGTATAAAAATGACAACTAAAGAAACCTTAGAAACAATGATCTGGGAGTTTTAGCTGTGAGTGTGTCAGGAAAATTCAGGTGCTGGGATTTGCTTTTATATCTTCTGAAAACCTCAGAGAGGAAAGAGCCTGAAGCTGAGTGTGGAGGTGAGAAGTATGTCCTGAAGCTGAGTCTGGAAGGACTTCCAGCCACCTGCCCTCAGTGTGCAACAAATCTGGGACTGAAACAGGTCCCCAAACTGCATCATGGACATTTCCCAGCATCACTGACCACCCAGGCATTTTTCCATCCATCTTCAGAAGCCTTGATAAGGACCAGCTAATTGAACCTCACACTCCAAGTGACACTTTTCCAGAAGAATCACAGGTTACGAAGTATAAAAGTGTGTAAGAAGCCAAGGGTCCAGAGAGAAACTTCAACATCTCACTGGCATCCTATATATAGTTTATACTGAGACTTTCTGCTTTCTACAGTGCTCCCTGCCTGTCCCAGTGAAATTCAAGAGACTTCAGTGCTGGTGGTGAGGGCAGAGGCTTTACAACTGGGATTTTTCTGCTGTAATGCCATGCAGGTTCATTCATTCTCAGCTGGAGCAGACTGAAGCAGCAGATAGATGGGACAGCAGAAGGACACCATTACAGTCAGAAGTGAGTGGGGAATAATGCATTGAAATATTTGGATGTAATTGTCCAAAGGAAAATGCAGATTGTGCAAAAAGAAAAGCTTCTCTACAGTGTAATTTATGAGACTACAAAATAATCACACAAGCAAAGTATGGGAAACCCCAAATTAGAGCATCTAGAAACCATCTGAATATTTTCTTCCTCTCCTTAATTTCCCCAGTGCTCTGATTGCACAGTTAGTTCTGCAAGGCCGGGTTTGTTTTCAGAGTGATTAACGATTAGCAGCAGTACCAATTTTTTTCAATCCCTTCTGCAGATCAAGGGAGAAAAAAAAAATGCAGCTTAGACAGAATTTTTGCCTCATGCCTCCTGCTCTCAGCAGGGCCGAATTCTCCCAACAGCAAAGGCAGCTACAGGTGGTTGTAGAGAGAGTATTGCCAGGAGAGGATTAGCTCCATCTCATAACTGACCCACCCACTCATCCTTTCAGAGCTGATGTTCCTTTTCTTTTAGTTATATTAATTAACTCCACCCCGAATAGTATGCTGTGTGATAAGAACTTGGATAATCTATTAACCATCTTCTGTGGGTGCCCCTGTTGAAATGAGATTTGCATGTCATCGGGCACGCATTCCTGCAGTTCAGAGCCCTCTCTAATTGCATTCTCGTGCATATTAACATGAATTAAAGCCTGGTTGCAGAGATCTTGCCTCCCTATTTTGTTCCTGTAATGGTTTTTGTTCTGGCTGTTGCTGCTGAATAATCCTGGCTTTGGCAATCAAACTGAACCTGAAAGTGTTATTGGACTTCACAGCAAACGATTCCATTTTAGGCAGCAGATAAAGTTTCCAGTAGAACAGCATTGCCCTTGATGAGTTAACCTCCCTCTGCTCCAGTGCTTCCTGTTTTCTCATTGTCCTTCAAGCTTTGTATTTAAGTTATTTATAAGCATTAAATAGGAAATTATGCACACTAAGAAACAATTAAATTATAAATAATCTAATCCTAATAAATGCATAGAAATAAATAGGTAAGGAATACTGAAAAGGTATCATTAGAGTTTGTCCTTTTAAATCAACAGTGTAGAAGACATTATTATGCATTCTTATGCCAAGAAGTGAGACTGTATCACGCCTAGACATTATCTCATTAACATCCTGTTCATTTCCAAATCTAAATCCAGATTACAATTGTTTAATATTGTGGGGATATATAATTTGTGGGCTGTCTACCTTTTGGAAGAACCAAGGGATCCAAGGCTACTGCAAATACATGAATTTCCATTCCCACAGAAGACTAGCATATTCCACGAGTCCTCTCTCTGACTTCAAAAGTTGTCTTTGAAAAGGACAACTCTTTGAATTAACCACTTTTCAAGGAAATGACCAAATCTGTACTGAACCAATACCACTTAAAGGTAAATAAAAATAAATTACATGATCTAAACCTTATTCCATTCACCTGCAGCAGGACACATAAATTAGGAGCATAACGTGTAAGATGCTGCTATAGCTGGAAAAGACAGCCTGATCATCATCATTCCCTGGTAAAAATCACACCAAACACTCTGGGAGAAGAGGATAAACACCCTGCCTCAAAGTTTTGTTCCACCTGTATTGCCCTCCAAGTGCTTAGGAAATCAGAGAGGTGCTGCACTTGGTTGATACCTGAACGGAAGACTGAGGTTACCTCCAACACAACAGATTTTTTTTTAAACATCTCCAGCTTACAAATCCTTTAAGGAATTATAAACAAGAGAGTCTCTGGTTACAAAAGGGTGGCATTAGTCCTGGGAAAGCAGACTCTCCTCCAGGAGGTTGCTCAGTGGATCATATAACCAACTTCTGAAGAGAGAGCCTGAAACACCATCACTGTCTGCAGCAGCTTTCCACCTTGCCAAGAGTAAGGCTGCAGGGGAGAGCAAAGATAATTTATACAACACCATACTGGTGTGGCCACCTTGTTACTAATACCTAAACAAGGCCGTTTAATGATGTTGTGGGTCTCCCTGCACCTCCCATTACCCTGGTTTTTAATGCAACTCGGGAAAGTTTGGATTAGATTACAAGTTTGGCTGATGAGGGAATTGATGTCGGGCTTCTGTAAGAAATGTGCCTTGTAACAGTACAGAATGTTGATGAAGTAACTAAAACAATACAAAACCACTGTAAAACAAGTTAAATGGATTAAGAACTGGCTAAGTTCGGGTCTCAAATATAATTATAACCAGAGAAATTTTCTTTGAGTGGGTGTGTGTTTGGAGAGATCCCACAGGGACTGATTCTTGGCTCTACACTATTGTGTTTTATCAACAACTCAGAAAAAAAACCCACCTTTAAATCATTATCAACATTTTTTTTCAGATGAAAAAGGCTGGGAAAACAGTAAAAAGAAAGAATACAGGTCACTGATACAAACAAGTAATTGGTAATCTAAAGGTAAGCAAGTGCAAACATTAAGTCACAGGACTGGAGAAAGAAGGTCTTTGCTCGGTGGGTGCCGCAGAGATTCTGCACTGGAAAGCCATGACCAAAAAAGGCTTGCAAGTCATAGTAACCATCCATGAACTGACCTAATCTGTATATGTATAAGAAGAGGAAATCCAGGGAGAAGAGGATTATGTTGTCTGACTACTCCCCTTCTCCTGAAACTGCTGCCAATGCATTGTGCCCTGCTTGTGTCCACAAAGCAAGCAGGAGGTTTTAAAACTGGAGGCAATTCAAGAAAGAGACAGAAGAATGCACACAAGTTCGAGAAAGAAAACTTGCAGGGAGAGATTTAAGGAGCTGAGTCAAAAGACAGCTAAGGGGTGGCCGGACAGCAATCCAAGAACCTCCAGGGAGAAATCCAATATCAGAAGTTGTCTCCAGTCTAGCCAACAAGACATGTCCCATGTCACCAGGTCTGACTTCCCACACCAGGGGCATGCCTTAGTGATGTCCTGACACCATAGGTGGGGAACACACCAACATTTCTCTTCAAGAGAAGTCCAGATGCCTGATCCAACCAAGAGCTACGGCATGCTCTGACAGGTCCTCCTATCTAGTTAAGCCAGGGACTGCGAGCCTGTTACACACCAGATTTTGAGTGTGAATGTGACCAAAGAATTTGAGTTCAGGATCCTCCAGCTCAGTTTTCATTCTGTGGTTTTTGTCTCCGTTCTGATCCTGGTGCCAAAGAAATGTTGCATTGTTGGAGAGATTTGAATCTGGTGGCATAGCCTGTCTCAGAACAAACACTTCCAAAGCTCTCATCTAATCTCTCAAGAGAGAAGCTAAACCAAGAAACAAAGATAGCAGGCACAAGCAAGAATACTGCTGTGCCTTATCCTCCCAAATGAAGGAATGATTATGCATAAACCAGTTTGAGGAAGAGAAAAATGCAAAGGTTGGAGCAGCAACACTTTGGAATGCTGTACTTGAGAAAGACATCAAAAATAACAGTTATTTACTTGGCCATATTGCAGCAGCATTTATTTCCACCATCCTACCTGTCGCTTCTGGAGACCTCTTATCCCATCACTTCAAAGGCCAGTAGCCAAACCTGACAGTTAAACAAAGGTCAGAAAGGGGTGGCTGACATCACACTGACTCCATCTGGCTGCAGATACTGCCTTGAGTGCAGTCCCTCCCTTTTCATATGTGTGGGTTTTCTTCTTCAGCTCTACTGGGACATGGCTGGAAGCACAAAGAGGGGAAAAATAACCGGTGAATACAAAACAGGAACAATTTGTTCTTGGATTTAGAGCTGTCTATGGACAATACGTAAGCCAGTGTTTTGAGTGAAATATTTGACTAATGATCCCTACAAGGAGTAATGGAATAAGTAAGGCCTGGAAGTGATATACAGGGTTATGGGAAAGATGGAAGTGGGTGTAACAGAGTGGGATCGAGGCAGTATTTGAGAAAAGCCCACACCGTTGAAGGTAGTTTCATTGGAGATCAAGCTATGAAGAAAGTACATGATGAAGAACAATCTGGATGCTTCAGCAGACTTTTAAAGTGTCTTTAACACATGGTAAGGATGGGTTAAACCCAAAGTTCCTGCATTTTGCAAGCGATCACAGTGCTAGCTGCGTATTTTTAAATGCAGAAAATCATTGACTTGCACAAGCTTTACACAACGTTGCCGAAACTCAGGCCATTCTACTGAAGAATAATTGCATAAACTACTTAAATATTCAAACACTGGTGAACAAACAAGTGTTGTTCTGGTTTAGGTTCTCAGCAAATTGTTGCTTCATCTGCTTGAACCTTGTGTTCACTGTAAAGATGACTTTCTTACGGCACTTCTAAAAGCTTATGTGCAAGTGCAAGTGCAACATATAATTTGAGGTCCTTTTAGTTAATTGCCCACCCAGCTGAATTCTACATAACTGCTACATTCCAAAAAGGCAAAATGGGAGCTGTTTGTTTATTTTCTCTTCAGTGGGAACTAAGCTTTCTACTAATCAGTGACTGCAGCTGAAATGAATTCATCATCACAATAGTAAAACAAGAAGTGCATTCATTTACCAGCACGTTAAACTGTGCATGCATTTTAGCCCCTTGCAATGTGGTTGCTATGGCATTTGTGGGTGGTGGTGAAAACGACAGGAGATTCTCAACATAAATGCCAAACCACGCTGTAATATATGTCATACTGACCTGCTATTAATTCAGTGGCTGCTCTTTTATCATAAAAAAAAAAAAATATCAGCTCAACTTTCACTTCAAGAATGGATGTGAAATTCAAACCAGCAGTGGCTATAAGAGCGTAAATCACATGACAGAAACTTTAAAGGTTGCTTTTTTGTGTTGCTGGGGCTTTCTGAAACTGTAGAAGGATTGAAATGGGAATAAGCTGACAGTTGCACTAGAAGGTTGAGCTGTGCACGTGCCCATGGACTTAGTTCTACCAATTTCATCTTGCTGTAAAATGTAATGATTCTCAGGAACATAAATACAAGGTTTTAATTTCCTGAGAGTTTTTTTTCTAGGTGAATGTGAAACCTGTAGCAGAGCTGGGTATTTCTTCGGTCCCATGCTCTTTATTTACAAAGAATTTGGAAGTTCATTTTCCTTAACCTCAAGAAGAATCAAATAATGAAAAATCTCTTTCATGGTTCTTTTCCCTGGGCCTGTCCTTCTCATCTTTGTGCCAGGGTTTGGGGCTTCTTTTTCAGTTGCATGGAAGCTGTTCTCCATCCATGTGTCCTGCACATGCCTTTGTTTAGGCAGGGACAGACAACTGCTTTGTGTAATTGTTGCTATTGTTTCAATCATCTCTGTCTTTAACGAAGACTACTGTCTCCTTACAGTTATATTAACTCTACCATGTCTCCCAGGCAGTCCTGTGAAATAGGACATAATTATATAGGAAGCAGAAGGGATTTGTGTTTTCTACTCCAGATTAGCAAACCCATGAGCATCCTGTCTGGACCATACCAGTGGTTGGTGGCTTCATGTTCATAGGAAGGTGACACCCTTCCTGCAGGCACACATTTCTGAAACCACTCTGGAGGTTGGGTATCAACTGGCATTTAGAGTATGCTGGCACTGGACTCCTCCCAGGAGAGCAGCCTGTCTTAAACCTGAGCTTCTCTGATGGTGGTGATAGGCAACCATCAGAGATGTCATATAATGAGAAAGGTGGTGATGAAGACATTGCCTTCTGCTTGCATTGGTAAGTAAAGTACTGCCAGAAACAACATAGAAAAGGATGTGAAACTGCCTTGTAGGTGCCAAGGCTTGTCCTCTTGTCTTTCCCTGCATTGTTTTCTGCCCTGCAGATCCTGACCAAGGTCACAGACAGCGAGATGCCCATTTCCGCCAGCCCCCAACCGCAGAGCGAGCCTGAGCTGTGAATACTGGGACTATTCACGGGGGGCTGCACAGAGGCAGCCAGACTTTCTCTTATTATGTAAAAGCATCTCAGCTCATCTGGCATTTTTCATTCAGAAACATTAACCTACAGTCCAATATAATTATGTACTATATGCTCTTAAATTTTTAATTAGTTACATGCACTCGCGAGCAAACAGTCTCATTTTTTTCCCCCTGATATACACATATAACTCCTCTCAGCGTTAATGGGATTTACATGGGTTTATCAAGTGATAGTAAAAGCTTCTGCTAACATTTACTATGTAATTTCCTGCTCTCTCAACACACAGGGAGTATAACTACGAGCTGTTAAGTGCAACGTCACGAGGAGAACAAAACATTTAAGGTTAATGCTCAGCTTTACCCTTGTCATTGTTGGAAACCCGTTACATACACAGCTCATTCTGAAGTGTTGACAAATCACACAGAATGAAGCAAATCAAAGGCAAAACTGATTTAAGAATCACAGACGGGTCCTTTCTCCCCTGCAAAAGGGCACATTTGTACTTTGCAACAACTGGGTGAGCAGAAGTCTTTGTAGGAGTCTGCACGTTGGTGGTTGCAGCAGCAGAAGAGGAGGGTCCATGCAGCACCTTGCTCTTGCTCTGAGGGGAATATAAGAAGAAGATAACACCAGCTGGGCTGATTTAATCTATCCTTATGTGCCTCCAGTCTCCCGTCGGGCAGGCGTGAAAAAACAAGTCCTTCAGTGCTACCTTGGCATTCCTTGGGGCTGGAAACAACGTTTAGTCCCAAAGGGTGGGACTCAACTCTCCAACTTCAGCTTTCTGCAGTGTAGGTGCCTTCGATAGCCTTCTCATCCCTGAGGTCTTTCCCCCAAATACTAAGGAATAACACCAGCACACCTGAAGGTCGGTGACAGCAATTCCACCTGAACTGTCCACCAACGGCCCTGGCTTCCCCACGATTTCTGGTTACAAAGCCGTGGCCTGTTTCTTCCCCTGGAAGTGCTCTGGTCTTCCATGATGAGAAGAAACCACTACGAATGGGTGTGGAGAAGGCTCATCTCATCCCTGCTCCTTCCAGGCAGCTTTAGAGTAGAAAGGGCTGCATTATAAACTGAATTATTGAGTCACAGCCATTTTCATAGTTGCCTGGGGCAACTATTCTTCATGATACTAGTATTTTTTAATGCTTTGAGGGCTGAATTTTGCATTTAAGAGCTTTCTTTATGTGAAGGCTTCTCATGCAACATGAAGAAACACACCATCTGGATACATTTTATATGCAGTTTCAGTGCAGAGTCTCAATATTGCCCTTCCAGCCTTTTCTTACGTGACACAACAGAGGTGACTTGTAAAGAGGAAGCTGAATGGGAAGGGAGTGTGGAAACACAAGCAATTTTAGTCACCCCTAGTACAAATTCTAGCCACTTGCTCAACCAGCTCCCAGAGAAAATCAGATCAGCATTAGCAATAACACCACACAGACCTGTTTATTGGAAAAATCAAAAAGGAAAGCCTCTGCAGAGAGTCACTGCTCCAGGCTAAACTTCTGTTGGACAGATGCTGAAAACTGATCTCCCCTAGCACCCTACAACTGGAAGGAGTGACACGCATTTAGTGGGGCACTGTAACATGGCTTGATGGGACAGCTGTGAGATTTGCTGCCTTTTATCCAGCAACTGAAATAAAAGAGGGGAGAGGGTTGGTTTTTCTAAACTTTCATATAGGAGAACTTGCCTGTTGGAAGGAGAATGCCATGCAGGCTCAGCTGCAGGCAAATGCAGCCAGAGGCATCCCACACACGTACCGACACATACATAGGGAGCCATACACAATATGCAAACACCCTGAAATCCCAAGTAAATATCTTGAAAATCAGTTATGCTCCAGGGGAAACAAGGGGCCTGCCCACACACAGAATTAAGACGTTAATTAGTGTTTAAATATTTCCTTGCAAGCTTTGGCACTGTTATTGCTTCCATGAGCATAAAAGTAGCAAGAACTATACAGGAGGAGAATTACTCTGTTTTTCAGTATGCTAAACAGTATGATAAACAAAAATCATGCAGGTAACCTGTGCATATTTTTTATTACAGCTTAATATGTCATGATTTGGAACTGAGGGAGATACTTTTCTTTTTTTTAAAAAAGCATATTCATTTTGATCTAGCAGTGACCTTTAAATATGTTCAGGTCCCTGCAGGGGACATAAAGCTACTAGTGGTCTTCTGTAAGAAAGGATGAAGAAAAAAAAGTACTTCATGGTCACATAAAATCAGGGATCAGCCACGAGAAAATATGTTTTCACCCTCTTACTTATTTCACCAGACTTGATGATCTATTCATTTTGATACATTCCCCTGTATGACCTCAAGGTGGGATGGGTTTTGTTGGGTCTGCCATGAAGACTCATCTGTCACCTAGTGTTAGAGAAGAAGAGGGTATCTCCACTACAGCTGGCAGCAGACAGACAAAATACTGCTTACCCACTCCTGTACTCATTTTTGTATTTACCCATCTGGGATGGAAGCTATCGTTTCTGGTTTTGTTTTTTTTTTTTTCTTTTGAGTGCCACCAGCAGATAGACAATACAGTGCTGGGGGAAGCAAAGATGTCTAAGACACCTTGCTGAAATTTCTACTCTCTCTTTACTGTTCACATACAACTCCAGTGGGAAGAGATGGATGGTGGAAAAGAATACAGATTTATACTTTAGCCTCCACACCATGAGCTTTTGGATTTTCCTGTCTTGAGAACTGAATTGAAATGAAATGAATTGAATTGAATTTCAGTTGGAAGGGACCTACAACAATCATCTAGTACAACAGCCTCACCACTTCAGGGCTGTCCAAAAGTTGAAGCATATATTAAGGGCAGTTTCCAAACTTTTTAACTATTTAGGTTTTCATTTTTCTGTAGTCTGAGTTTGCATGTTGCCTCTACTGGCACAGCAATTTCACTGCAGGTATTGAAGCTATGCATTTCTCTTTTCAGGCGTCTCGGGACTTAGTTATAAGCTAGGTGCTTCTGCTTCCAGAAACATGACTAGCTTGTCAAAATGGAAAGATCCTTGAATGCTAAATTTTAAGTAAGCCTGAGTGGTGAAAGGGTTTTCAGTCTGCAGTACTCCATGATCAGAATATGCATTTACCAAGGAAACAGTCTAGCAAATAATTTTACGTAAGACCAGAGCTTTATGGAAACATGGATCAAGGGTGGAGAGGAAAAACAACAGCACTTTGGTGCTTACTGATTGCTACCTGCATCACAGTTGTGACAGCCTAACATTTTACAGTGCGCTTCACACAACGGCTGAGAAATGGTTTGGTTTTATGTGCAATTCTTTGTCTAGAGAAGGTGACTCATATCAACAAGAATAAGATCAATGTTGCCCAAGCACAGCTGCAGCAAAGCATCTGCCATCAGTACATATTAAACTCACCTCTCAAAGGTCTCTTCCAGCTTTGCCACCAACTCATTTTTCTGACCTTGCGTGGGATGTTTTATCTGTTGAGGTACCACCTGGTGTGCCTGCAGATGGGAATCCTTTTTACCTTTCAGAGACTGCTATCAATTTAGCTAAACCTGTACCTATAATGTATTTTGATCTGTTCAGATGAAACATCACAGAAGTGCAGGTATTATTGAAACACAGGTAGAAGCTGTGGATGAAATGGTCTTTCTGGAACAGACTCTCATGCTCTCGCTTGCCTGTATGCCCAATTTGTCCTCAGCACACTCTAGACACAAAGGTCTGAATATGTTTTTTCTTTTAGATATGAGGAGGTGGATCAGCAAGAGAATATTCTTTCACTTTATTAGAAACTGGTGCTTCTATGCAACTCTGAGTAAGAGGAGAACTAAATAAATGGAAGCAAATCTCAAGGCTTTTTCCTCCCTCTTGGCTTCCACGACTGATATGTATATTTGTGTGAATTTATCTTACAACTTTATATTTAAGAAAAGTGTATAGTAATTGAGAACATGATTAAACCAGACAAGCTCCATAGCCCAGTTCCCAATGCAGCACCTCAAGCATACTGGTGGCTGTAGTAGCACAGGGCTGGAGTGAAAAGCAAGGAATGAGAACAGCTTAAGTGACTACTGCTGCTGGGGACTCAGCATCTTAAAACCCCTGCCCAAAGGACTCTCTTTTATCAGGGAAGCTACATTAAGGTGTTAATTATCTCCCACAGTGAGTGGTTCCTGGCCCCTGTGTAAGGAAGTGCAAAGCTGTGATGTGCTTTGCCCCAGGACTAGAAGTGTTCAAGGTCAAGTTGGACTGGGCTTCGAGCAACCTGATCAATTGAAAGAATCATAGAACAGTTTGGGTTGGAAGGGACCTTTAAAGGTCATATAGTCCAACTCCCCTGCAATGCATAGGCACATCTTCAAATACAGCAGGTTGCTAACAGCCTCTGCTAACCTGCCCTTGAACATGTCCAGGAATGGGACGTCTACCTGGGCCAGAGTTTCACCACCCTCATCATAAAATATGTCTTCCTTATAGCTAGTCTGAATCTGTCCTCTTTTAGTTTGAAACCATTACATCTTGTCCCACAGCTACATACAACAAAGTCCACATCTTTCTTACAGGCCCCCTTTAAGCATTGAAAGGCTGCAGTAAGGTCTCCCTGGAGCCTTCTCTTCTCCAGGCTGAACAACCCCAACTCCCTCAGCCTTTCCCCATAGGAGAGGTGCTCCATCCCTCTGATCATTTTTCTGACCTCCTCTGAACCTGATCCAACAGGCCCATATCTTTCCTGTACTGAGGACTCTGGATTTGGACACGGTGCTCTGGGTGGGGTCTCAACAGAGTGGAGCAGAGGGGCAGAATCACTTCCTTTGACCTGCTGGCCACACTTCCTTTGATATAGCCCAAGACAGGGCTGACATTCTCTTGTCCCTGCCCATGGCAGCAGGGTTGGACTAGATGATCTTTAAAGGTCCCTTTGAACACAAACTGTTCTATGATTTTATGATGTACATGGCTTTCAGGGCTAAACCCTCCCTACGGCAGACTGACACATCTACCTGGGGCTCCTGGGGCACTTCCCTGTTGCCATAAGGCCTAATTAAATATTTTTTGAGGGTGTAAAGGGTGTTTGAGGACAAAGGGGGATAAACCCATAGAATTACTTGGATGATCCCCTGGGTGTGGTCTTTTAAGTGAACAAACCCAAACACTACAGCTAGTTTTTATTTCAGAGGGAAGTATCTGAGTGACTCCCAAAGCCAGGTGGGAGTGAACTAATGTTTCTGAATTGCAGATGACAGGGGAGAGGACACAAAAGTGAATGGGGAACTAAGTTATTTGAGAGGGTAGAAGCATCTTAAAGGGAGAGAGGGGAACTGGCTGCTGCCTCCTGATACAGAACAGGAGAAAAGGGAAGGGAAAGAAGAGAACTGTTTAACCTAAGGCACAACCTGTGGAAAAAGGCAAACACATAACATCACAAACATACAGTGGTGGCTTGAAAGAAGGTTTCTCACTCATGAATAGATTGCTACACACCTGGGAAGTTAACTCTTCTGTGGTTGAATTTGACCAATTCAAGATCAGGCTCATGCCACGAGGTGGTTGCTGATAGCAGAGCATGGCACTGATGACTTGTAAGCTTCCTTCCAGTCCCGACCTTGCTCTTTACAGGATGGTCCCAATCTGTGTGTTGCCATACTTTTCTCAGGACAGGTCCCCAGGCCTGAGCATTTCCTTTCACAGAAATAATGATGATTGTTAAATAGTAGCATTTATTTAAAAATAAATAATTTTTAAAAACCCAAACAAATAACAAAACCCCACTAAACCAAAGAAGACTTGATCTTTTGGACTGGGAGTATCATTTGCTCCCTCCTTAGTCTGTTCTTCCAAAATTCTGCTGAATAAGAGAGGAAAAAGGATGAATCATTGCAAAGAAGCAAATATCTGTCCAGTTTAACAGCAGTAAAAGCCATTCTCCCATAGTAATCTCTTCTTCTGTGCGCTTACTTCGGTTTATCTTAGCTCATGAATGAAACTATCAAGTATGTCTTTTGAAATTCAAGACATAAACTTTCATTTAGAGCAAAAAGGCAAATAATGAAGGATTGTTAATCTATGTACCTAAAAATAAACATCACCAAGCCTGTATTTAAGGACATCAAATATTCCACAGGTGACTTTCTGGTAATTCTAATACTTGACACTACAGCTGCAGGGTAAGAAAGACGACAGAAGCCTAAGGGACTCTAAACCAACCCTCATTTATTGTGGTCAGTAGTGTAGCATTTGTATTATTTTTACTGAAGGGACATTGGTCAGCCTAGTAGCTTAAAAATAACACTACTAACGCTGTTGAATTTGTTCTTTCTAATTTTTGTTTCCCGTGGAGTACTTCTCAGGCACAGACTGACTGAAGTGGTGCAGGGACTGGATCTATCCACATAAAAACTTGGGCTGTGATCTTTGCCATCATTTCCACTCTATGTAAATAAAACAGCTCCAGTGCTTTACCAGCCGTAGAGAAAGGGTGTTCTCTCCACTGCAGGCAAATTACAGATAAACTTGAAATTCCAGAACCAATATTGCCCAACGTCATGTAATATTGTATCCAAATTTAACATTCCCAACTTTTCCACATGCAGAACAACACTGCTTTCAGTGGTTAAATCTCTCAGGTGCCACATTAAAGCAGGCCTCCTAAGATAGTAATTCTGTGCCCAGCACACTGGAAGTTAGCTTTTTTTTTTTTTTTTTTTTTTTTTGTAACAGAGTATATTTAGAAAAAGTTCAATACTTGCTTTGAAACTTTACGACTTACAAAGAGAAGTCCAACCATAAGACTGAAGTTGTGCATTTGAGAACAAAATAGCAACAACTGTAGAATGAATAACTAATTTGATTTTAAAAGTTTTTAAGACTACTCATTTATACCAAGAGCCAGCAGTACTTTAAAGACACTAGCATGTTGTACTATATTATAGTTAAAAAAGTTAGCTGCAAACTTCAGAATTAATTAAAAAAATCCATAAAGTCAGTCTCAGCTTTTTAGCATGGCCAAGTGAAACTGTGTGTGGCTTGGCAAACTGAAAATGGAACCAGAAGCCAGGTTCTCTGATTTTCAGGAAATTATTTATCTTTTCCTATCTGTAAATTTTAGAAATCTTTAGAAATCCCTTTAGTGTGTAACTGGCCATCTTGAACCGTGTGAAATTCAGAAGTTTTCTAAAACAGAGTGTTGTTTTCATTTAGAGCTCATAACAGTGCAGTGAAATCCTGCTCTTGCACTAGTTACATGCACTTTTTATATGTACCATACACACTCCCCCCCTCCCAGTAGCTTACTATAACAATGTGCACATGCAGGTAGGAACATGATTGTGATGTGTGCATGATAGGTGTGCACAAACCATATGATAGATATTATGGCTCTTGGTATAATCTGGTCCTTAACAAAACAGCTGCTTTCCAATGTACTAGAGAGCTGCTAATTATTCTGGAATTCTCACTTTGGAAAAATTACCGAGATTAACAGAAACTGACAGTCCTCACAGTACACAGACAGCCGTATAAAACTAAAGCTTACAAGTGTCTCTTGCTCTGGGAAGAGCTCTGCAGCTTCTTCTGAATTTCTGAGCTAGTCACTGGAATACCTTGATATCCTCAAGGTTGGGTTTTTTTCCTCACTAACTCATAACAATGACCAAATCTATAAATATTCCCAAAATACCATATGCTTCCCAGAATATTTACATATGATTTCAATGTGAATTTAAGGAGAATATCCTCTGCAGATATGAAATTTTTCCTTGACACCTGGTTAGAAGCAGTGGGCTTTATTTCTATTCTTGACATCAACATCTGTGAGTTTCTGTTTTCAGACAAATTGCAGAGCTCACCTTACAACAAAGGGAACCAATATGTACTTCTACAGACCAGAATGGCCCTTTTCAGTATGAAATCCCTCAAATGTCTTAATGGTTTTCTTTATTACATATGTATAACATTTATTACTTATTTTTATTATGTTTTGGTTGAATTGACGTTATTTAAATAATAGTGAAAAGCAGCATTGGGATAACTACCAAGAGACTGAAAAATCTCTATACTTGTCGCACCTGCTTGGTAAATAAACAAAGCAGCTCAGACTGTAACGAGCTTAACATAAACAGATTAAAAAAAAACCAGTCTGACGCAGGAGCTGATCTAGCAACACCAAAACAAAACAGTAAGGAAACCTTTGCTTCTCTGTTACGCACAACTCCAGTCCTTCACTGAGATTGTAGGAGGTTTTTTCTAAGCTACAGATAATAGAATTGGGAAAACAACTGTATGAAGAAAGAGAAAACACTTTGTCTTCAATGTTCAGGCAGCTTCAACTTCTTTTCTGAACCTCTGCTAAATGTAACTCCCAGTATCTCCCCATAGCTATCAAATTGCTATGCCTATTTTACAGTCTAGAACTGGAGCCATCAAAACACCAAATGACATTAAACCCCACACGAAGCAGAAAAAACCCCGAACTAACATTGCACTGCTGCTTCTAACTCGTAAATTCTTTGACAGCTAAATATCCTGTATATGTTTTATGCTGATAAGTAATACTCTTACAAAGTTAGTGTTGTGATGTGCAAAAAATGTTTCTGAATAAATAATAAGAAATAATCCACATCTGATTTATGAGGCTCTTTCCCTTCCTGCATACCAAGCAGCCAGATAACATTCTGGAGAGGCAGACATCCACTAGAAAAAAAAGTGTTTCACTCTTTCAGAAAGAGATATCCATAATTTGGTACACTCCTCTCTTGAAGCAGCCTTTATTCAATGCAATAATTCTATTATAAAGCCAAATAGCCATACATTTAAAACTGGTTCAATAAAAATTAAAACTATTACATATAATCAAAACTATTACTTTTTTTTGGGGGGGGGAGACACTAACATTTTAAAGAACAAATTCTGCTTAAAGCTGTGTTATAGGTAATTCAGCTGCTGTCAATTCCCTTTGCTACAGCTAATAGTGACTTTGATGCAAGAATGTCAGATTGTCACAAAGAACAAAAATCTTTGTGCAAACTGAAATGCATCTGGCTGCAATTTTTCTGTTATAGCAATTGCTTTCAGAATAAAGGAACCCAAGAGAAATATTTGTTTTCAGTGCTTGCTATATCAAACTGAAATGGCAGACAACATGAGGATATATAAGAATACGGTCATTAAGGAATGTGGTCTATTCTTCAGAGGTTACTGTAAAGTATGAACTCACTCCTGCATGTGCCTCAGTCAACTCATTTAGTCCTCCACAGCAAAACACACTGATTTAAGTCAAACCACAGGTCTTCTCTCTTACGTTTTGGGTGGTTTGTTTTGGGGTTTTTTTTGTGAGCACAATATTCTTCCCACAAAGTAAACAAACTCAAGTGTGGTATTGCAGTAGTCAGCTACAAAGGCACCTCCAAAAGACACAAAGTTGTTGTGACTGTTCTGAGAAAACCAGTAGGCAGAACCGTGTATGTAATGTGGAGAAGGCAGCAATCCAGCAAATCTCTCCTTTTCCGCACTGCAAATGCACACACGCCGATGAATGTCGGCCAGTGTACTGAAAGGATCAACAACAGGACATTTACAAGTTCAACAGTCCTGCAAAGAAAGTATTTTCCAGCGCATCACTGTCTTCTAAACATATCTGCTATGATAATTAACTCCATATTTTATACGTTGCAGAGGCTCTTTTCAAACCCCTTGTTCAAGAGCAGTTCCCTTTCTCTGCAGAATCCTCAATGAGAAGAAATGATCAATTTTTAATTAGGCAACTGAAGAGAAAGGACCTGAAGTCAAGAAAATGACAATCCTCTTTTATTCCATTTTTAGTCCCGCTTTCAAATCAGCCCAGGATGAACAAATTAGAGGAATGACAGAAGTCTTCTACCTCCTGCCTGACTTAAATTTATGAGGTCACTCATTCAATGGTTCCCAAGCAGTGACTTCATGTAGAGAACAGGGACTCTCTATGCACCCATCGTAAAATGAATTCATATAGGTCAGCCTATAACTCTTTTTAACAAGAGGAATATGTAATGCGAGGGGATTGGCCCTGAAACAGGATACAGGATGGGAAGATTCACCCCACCCGAGAAGTAAGTGTCCTCTTCACCATGCCCCACAGTGCAACACAGCTATTGAAGCCAATAACAGCTGGTCCAGTGGAGCAATTAGAGCCCTTATTCCCTATTCTTTTGTTAGAGAGGAGGGAAAGAGCAAATTTCCAGGGCTACAACTTCAGGGAAAATGAGGAGAACCCTTTAACTCAGAGGAAAAGCATATGGAACAGGTACTAGTCCTGTATCCTACTCCTAAAATCCAAATCAAAGCAATATCAAAGTCTTCATGATTCTGGGACAGATTCAAAGATGAGTGGTCATGTTGTCTCATCAGAACTCCTTCCTCCTAGATGTAAAAATTAGGTTGATGAAAAATTTGTAGATACTACAATTGAATAAACAGAGACTGGGAAATAAAGAAAACATTGGAAGAATCAATATTCACATGCATTCAAAATCATTCACTGAATACAAGACTCATCAGCAATTACCATAAATGACCCCAGAAAATAGCCTCCCTACTTGTACTTGGTTCTGTGTTTGAAAATAAATCTACAGAAAAATATTCTCTGATGTTGAAATGCTATTTTAAGTGTCTGAAAGGATTGCAGAAATCAGGGTGGTTTTTTTTTCATTTGCTCAGATGTTGAAAAAAAAAAGTGAAAGAAAAAAAGACAAGCTTTCCCAAATGTGGGCATCGTAACCTTTTAGACGATAGGTGCTCAGAACATTAGTTAATCTTATCATAAATGGATAAGGCTTAACACAGTCCTAAAATACAATAAAATAAAGAAGTTAAAATATTCCTCACCAATCATCCCTGCCCTCCTTGCTAGCTAGACTGATGTCCCATGGGCCCAGTGGAGATCAGGAGGATTAGATCCATACATCCACATCTGACTGCTATAAGTGTGTTGAAATTTGCATTAAGTACAAGAACTCCTTTGATCAAAATATCGCATACATTTTACACATCAGGAGGCTCTACAGAAAAAGTGAAGCTTACCAAAGCAGCTGAAGAGATTTTGGGAGGGATTTGACAGAGAACAGAATGATGCTGCTGCTGGCACAGTTCCTGCAAAAAGCTGACTTGATCTGATTAACGACAAAGAACCAGAGTTGTGCAAGGACAAAATAAATAAATATAAAAGTGCTTTGTCAATACCAGTTTGACTGAGTGAAAATATAAGAATCATGGGTCGGCTCAGAACTGGAAGACACAAAAGGCTGCATCTTTACTGGAAAAGACACCAAGCACATTCGTGGGATGTGAGCACTGTAGCTCCAAGCCCGGCTGTCCCACAGGGTAGCCCTGTTGAGAGCTCACGCTCCTGAACACCCTCCTTCCCTCTTGAGACTTGATGAGAAAGTGTGTGACACAGTTTAAGACATCAAAAGGGTAGAAAACTGCAGAAGAGATGTCAAAGAATTCAAGCATTTCTAAATGTCCATAAGAGCTCCATCCATTTAGGCTGTTTGGTCTCAAAAGAATTAAGTTTTAAAAGATAAGGTTTGATTTGGCTCAGCTACAAGTTTGTCTGAGGTTTGGTTGGGGGAAGAAAAGAATCTCTGATGGGAAGAGCAGCCCTTTAGGATACATCATGAATTTTCCTTTTAATTTCCATTTCCTTACTTGAAACCAGTCTAACTAAGGCAATGTGGGACCCTTCCTTCCTGTCCAGAAATCAAAGCTACCAGTCAGAACAAAGATATCATTTGATTTTCTAGAAAGATAAATAAACTTCTGGATCCCATGCTTCCCCCTCGCCACCATGCTGAAAGGCTGGCTAAGATGTTACCATTAGGGAAGCAATGCTGCAAACACGCCTCAGAAAATGAAGCAGCAGTACAGGGAGGGTTCCCCTGCTGCCATGTTTGGTTTTAGCCAGTTAGATTCAGGAAAAAAAAAGGTCTTGTTTTTGTTTTGTTTTGTTTCACACTGAGAAATCTAGGAGGTTATTACCCTGTTTCTAATTAACATATTAACATTTGCTTTGGAGGTCTTCATTAATAACAGCAACTCATCAAGTGGGTCCCCCAGCTGCTAATTAGTTTTTTCCACACCAGATTTTCTACCTGAAGTTTCCTTCCTGATCCTGTGTAATTTTGCCAATTTGCCTTGGAGCTTCGCCTAAGAATTTCTTTGTGGTTTGTTTAGGCTATTTTTTTTTTTTTTTTTAATAATAAATCGGGAAAACCTCCACTAGTGACTTTCATTTGGCTTCTACTCTACATGCTGCCCAGAAATGCAAATATAATGGTTTGCTTTTGTTTTTTTGTTTTTTTTTAACCCAGAGAGAAGCAGAGATCTGTGCATTAACATGATTAACTTTGGGGTGCCTTTGGTTGTTCAGTTCTCTACCTCTGAACCATGAGGCTGCTCATCCCACTGTGCCCCTGATTGCCACAGCACTCAACCTCCACATGGCTGGCTTCATCCGCTGTCGTGCGTAGGATGTGGCCCCTCAAGGTACCCCACCTTTGCTGACCCTACTGACTAAGTATGAAAACTCCCACACGAGAAATGCTTGCAGCTTTGGGTGTGCAGCAGATTGTAGCTGTGCTAAGATGGGCATTGTCATTTTATTTCTATTTACTTATAAACCAGGTATTTACTGTGTGCTTTTCCCTCACCAGTGTCAGAGTACCATGTAGATTCGTTACGTATGTAGTTGAAGATTTCTTCACCTGAGGCTGATTCAGATGATGTAAAAAAAATATTTTCCTCTTACAGTGAAGAATGTGACTGTGTATTCTGTGAAATATTTAACATCTTGCCATTTTATCCTTTTGTTTTTCCACATCCCTCTGCATTTCATTGTCAGAGCTTGAACTGGCCCTGCAGTTCAGAGCTACCTGTCTCTCCTCAGCCTGATTCTTCTGGTTGCTTTAATGAATATTTACCAGCCTGCAGAAAAGCTGAAGATGCCTGACTGCAGCTGTGCTCCCAAACACCGGAAAGAATTCGTTCTCTTTAGAGCCATTACCTCAGCTCCATCACTTAATAAACAGAAAGACAATACATGCTACACTATAATGAAGTTTCCTACCTTTTTGTTTATACCAGTGCAGCACGGGTTTAATAACTGTTGTAAATTGAGTGAGATAACAGCATGGACTGGACAAATGTTACTATTGTATTAAACTGAATGTCTTACCTCAGTATCAATCATTCAATAATAAATTATAGAGGATAATTCTTTTTCCACCTAACAACAATCTCTGCGTAGTCAGAGCAGGCAAGGAAATTATTTTATTTTTCTGCACAAGTTCACAAGTTCCAAAAGAAAACAAGAATCTTAGAAGACAAAGGTGCAAGTCACAACTTATAAAAGCTTAGCTATGTGAAGATTTAGACTAATTACCTGGGCTCTCCAGCAGTCAACTGAGAAAAATAGAGGTAATCAGAGAATAATTCATTGTATTCTTAGTAAGATGAGTAAGCTTCTGGAAGTGCCTTTCTCATAGGCAATTATTTTGGACAAGAACATAAAGTTTGAGGGGGAAAAAGAAGAGGCAGAGATTTGCATCTGGATGCTTTATAGTCTGTACAGAAGCTGTGATGATCACCCTCCTTATGTCCAATGAGTGTTTTGCTATTTTTTCTTCTGAAACTAAAATTTTGGATAATCATGTAACTTTTCACCGGACATCAACAGAGCTCCCCTCTCCCATCTGACAGATTTGAATCACCAGATTTTACAGAACTTCCTCTACATTTGACTAAAAATTATGTTGTATAAGATGAGAAAGATTTCCCAGCAAGTGTCTTATCAAAATCAGTGTGTTGCTGAAGGCTTCTGCTTCTACAAGCATTTTGCTGATGAAAGAAAGCAACGGGAAACCAACAAAAAAAAATTCTCATCAGGACCTGAAACAGAGACTTTTCAGGAATTGCTACAAACCATCAACTTGATAGAGACTTCTGGGGTTGCCTTCACCCCGTTAAAGCCAATGGTACAGCTCCCAAGGACTTCAGACAACATACTTCTTTTCCATGTGACAAAGCGTAGCTCTTTAAAAGACCGAGCACAAACATAAGAATCAGATTCAGAGTTCTACCGTTGCTCCAACTTTACTCTCTCTCCTTCATAAGTCACCCACATATCTCTTAATAGCTTTTCCACCTGTAAACTGGAAGGAATTGGTACATCAACGTTGCCCAGAGCACCCACAGAGGACAAAGTTATAAAACCACAGGAATAATAATTATTTATTAAATCAAGGACATTTGAAAAGATACCTAAACGAAGAAAGGTTATTAAATCTGTATATAAGACCAATAGGATATACTATGCATGACAGAAGGTAGGTATTGTTACTCTCTTGTACGTGTAGGATAGAAGCCTGGAGAGGAGACATTTGCTTTTCAGCTTGTTCATCCATTGAGTAACGTGTGCATTTGGCAACTCAAATACCATCTCAGCTTTCCGGTGTAAAAAATCAGGGATAATGATCTTCTTCACAAGTTTGCTCAGAGGCTAGAGCACTTTGCCACCTTTTGATGAAGGCTGAGGCAATGGAGAAATGATTAATAATTGGGATCAAATGCGTGGAAGTGTCATTTAGTGCAATTCCCTGATATTGCTAAGAACCAGGTCATAAAAATTTACAAAGTTCCATTTTCCTTTCATTTCCTCTTTCCAGTATTTCTAACACTCTTTCCCTGTGTATTAATCAGAAAATAGTCCTGTTTTACTCATGCATTTCCTTTTGGTTTTACTATCCCAGTCCTCAAGATCATTCAATTTCTCCAGTGTTACTGTGAACATTCTCTTTATTGACATCTCCCAACTTTCTGTCATCAGTAAGTTTAATTAGCACATTTCTACCTTTTCTGGCAAGAGCATCAATAATGATCCCAAGACCAGTAATTGTAAAATAACCAAAATCCTCCCTCCTTTCCTTTCCTTTCCTTTCCTTTCCTTTCCTTTCCTTTCCTTTCCTTTCCTTTCCTTTCCTTTCCTTTCCTT